>JBBDGT010000141.1:0-100204 GCA_037306005.1 Rhinophrynus dorsalis | reverse complement strand
TCCTAACATTCCTCCCCCACTCCTAACACTCCCTCCCCCACTCGCTAATACACCCCCACTCCTAATACACCCCCCACTCCTAATACACCCCCCACTCCTAACATGCCTCCCCCACTCCTAATACACCCCCCCACTCCTAATACACCCCCCACTCCTAACATGCCTCCCCCACTCCTAATACACCCCCCCCACTCCTAATACACCCCCCCACTCCTAACATGCCTCCCCCACTCCTAACATTCTCCTCCACTCCTAACATGCCTCCCCCACTCCTAACACACCTCCCCCACTCCTAATACACATCCCCCACTCCTAACATTCCTCCCCCACTCCTAACACACCTCCCTACTCCTAATGCACATCCCCCACTCATAACATTCCTCCCCCACTCCTAACACACCTCCCCCACTCCCAATACACATCCCCCACTCCTAACATTCTCCCCACTCCTAACACTCCTCCCCCACTCCTAACATGCCTAACATTCCTCCTCCACTCCTAACATGCCTCCCCACTCCTAACACACCTCCCCCACTCCTAACACACATCCCCCACTCCTAACATTCCTCCCCCACTCCTAACACACCTCCCCCACTCCTAATACACATCCCCCACTCCTAACATCCTCCCCCACTCCTAACACACCTCCCCTACTCCTAATGCACATCCCCCACTCATAACATTCCTCCCCCACTCCTAACACACCTCCCCACTCCCAATACACATCCCCCACTCCAAACATTCCTTCCCCACTCCTAACACGCCTCCCCCTCACATAACACACCTCCCCACTCCTAACATTCCTCCTCCACTCCTAACATGCCTCCCCCACTCCTAACACACCTCCCCCACTCCTAACACACATACCCACTCCTAACATTCCTCCCCCACTCCTAACACACCTCCCCCACTCCTAATACACATCCCCCACTCCTAACATTCCTCCCCCACTCCTAACACACCTCCCCTACTCCTAATGCACATCCCCCACTCCTAACATTCCTCCCCCACTCCTAACACACCTCCCCTACTCCTAATGCACATCCCCCACTCATAACATTCCTCCCCACTCCTAACACACCTGCCCCACTCCCAATACACATCCCCCACTCCAAACATTCCTCCCCCACTCCTAACACTCCTCCCCCTCACATAACACACCTCACCACTCCCAATACACATCCCCACTCCAAACATTCCTCCCCCACTCCTAACACGCCTCCCCCTCACATAACACACCTCACCCACTCATAACATACCTCCCCCACTCCTAACACACCTCTACCACTCCTAACACACCTCTACCACCCCTCTCTAACATCTCTCCCCCATTTCTCCCTTATGTACCTCCCATACATGTCTCTCACATCTCCCCACTCCTGTCTCATGCACCTCTCCCGCTTTACTTCATTCACTTCCCCTACTTCTGTCATGCACCCCCATACTCCTCTCTCATACTTCTCCCTCACCTCACACTCACACACTTCCCTCTCGTCTCTGTTATGCACCTCCCCACCCTGTTCTCTTCTGGGGGACCGCAGCAGATGGAAGTTTCTCCCATTATACCCTGGCTGTACATGGCTGTCGGATTTCATTTCTCTACTGGTCTCTTCTGGACAACGCTCGTCCCGTCAAGTTCCTCTGGAAACTGGAACAAGTAAGAGAGTCATAAATAACCCAAATGATCACAGATCAGGAACCCACAGTTATTAATATTACTAGACATATGGACCAATGGGACGAGTTATAGCGAGGAGTTATATGGTACAATAGGAGGAGCTATATAGTAATAGTAGGAGGAGTTATATGTTACAATAGGGGGGTTATAGGGAGGAGCTATATGGTACAGTAGGAGGAGCTATAGGGAGGAGTTATATGGAACAATAGGAGGAGTTATAGGGAGGAGGTATATGGAAACAACAGGAGGAGGAGTTATAGAGAGGAGTTAAATGGAACAATAGGAGGAGTTATAGGGAGGAGTTATACGGAACAATAGGAGGCGTTATAGGGAGGAGTTATATGGAACAATAGGAGGAGTTATAGGGAGGAGTTATATGGTACAATAGGAGGAGCTATATAGTATAGTAGGAGGAGTTATATGTTACAATAGGAGGGGTTATAGGAGGAGCTATATGGTACAGTAGGAGGAGCTATAGGGAGGAGTTATATGGAACAATAGGAGGAGTTATAGGAGGAGGTATATGGAACAACAGGAGGAGGAGTTATAGAGAGGAGTTAAATGGAACAATAGGAGGAGTTATAGGAGGAGTTATACGGAACAATAGGAGGAGTTATAGGGAGGAGTTCTATGGGACAATAGGAGGAGTTCTATGGAACAATAGGAGAGTTATATGGAACAATAGGAGTTATAGGGAGGAGTTATATGGAGCAATATATGGAACAATAGAGGAGCTTATATGGATACAATAGGAGGAGATATAGGGACGGAGTTATATGGAAACAATAGGAGGAGTTATATGGAGGAGTTATATGGAACAATAGGAGGAGTTATAGGGAGGAGTTATATTGTACAATAGGAGGAGTTATATGGAGTAGTTATATGGTACAATAGGAGGAGTTATAGGGAGGAGTTATATGGAACAATAGGAGGAGTTATAGGGAGGGGTTATATGGAACAATAGGATGAGTTATAGGGAGGAGTTATATTGTACAATAGGAGGAGTTCTAGGGAGGAGTTATATGGAACAATAAGAGGAGTTATAGGAGGAGTTCATGGTACAATAGGAAGAGTTATAGGGAGGAGTTATATGGAACAATAGGAGGAGTTATAAAGAACAATACGCGGGTTTATAGGGAGAGGGTATATGGAACAATAGGAGGCGTTATATGGAACAATAAGAGGAGTGTCATAGTATCTTGTAGCGCCGCCGCTTCTGGCGATGCTCACAATGATGCTCCGGTGTTGGACGCATCAGTGCTAGATGCGTCATCTGCAGGCGAGAGGCTTCAGCATGCTGCAGGCCTCTGTTTTATGTGTTTGAGGGCCTGTAGTCTCCTCATACCTACTTCCTCCCTCTGAGCTGCTTCTCCTACCTACTTCCTGTGCAGGGGTTTAAAAGGCAGAATGAGTCCTGACTCAGTTACCCTTACGTTGTTGTTCTGAGCAGTTCATTTATTTGGTATTCCTGATTCCTGTGTATGATCTGGCTTGTCTGTCCATCCATTCTGGTGTTGACCTGTGGCTCTGTCTGAGCAGTCTCCTTGTGCGTTCCTATTTGGCTAGACTTCCTTTCTCGGTGCAAACCTGTGGCTCTGGTTGACTATCTGCTCCGTGTATGACCTGGCTTGTCTGACTACCCACTCTGGTGTTGACCTGGGGCTCTGTCCACTGTGCATCCAGCATACCAACGCTTCAGTGGATATCCTATCTGGTGCAAACCTGTGGCTCTGGCTGACTACCCGCTCCATGTATGACCTGGCTTGTCTGACTACCCACTCTGGTGTTGACCTGGGGCTCTATCACTGTGCATCCAGCATACATATGCTCCAGTGGATATCCTATCTGGTGCAAACCTGTGGCTCTGCATGACTACCGCTCCGTGTATGACCTGGCTTGGCTGACTACCCACTCTGGTGTTGACCTGGGGATCTGTCCACTGCGCATTCAGCATACCAACGCTTCAGTGGATATCCTTTCTGGTGCAAACCTGTGGCTCTGGCTGTCTACCCGCTCCGTGTATGACCCGGCTTGTCTGACTATCCTTTCTGGTGCTGACTAGGGGCTGTGTCTGTTCGCTCCATGTGTTGGTCCCCACTCCAAAGACACCAATCCTAGTGCGGACCTGGGGCTCTGTCAAACTACTAGCTATTGACTGCAGGCGTGAGTCAGTAGTCTCTATGGTTGCGTATGATATTGAGACTCCTCTCCTAGACTGACTGCAGGCTGAGTCAGTGCCTACATCTGGACTTTACCTCTTACCACGAGACTCCAGTGGGCTGAGGCCTAGTCTCGGACAGTGTGGTAGATCTATGGAAGACTGCTATTTCTGATACAGTGCTTGCCTCTTAGATCACTCTCTGTATGTTATTTGCATTACTGTATTTATATTTCTAATAAGGTGATCTTAACTATACAATCTGACTCTTTGTCTTACTTGCCAACCGTAACAAGGAGTTATAGGGAGAGTTATATGGAGCAAAAGGAGTAGTTATATGGAGGAGTTGTATAGAACTATGGGAAGAATTATATGAAATAGGAGGAGATATAGGGAGGAGTTATATGGAACAATAGAAGGAGTTATATAGAACAATAGGAGGAGTATAGGGAGGAGGTGTATGGAACAATAGGAGTTATATGGAGGAAATATTTGCAGGAGTTATATGGAACAATAGGAGGAGATATGGGAAGGAGTTATATGGGACAATAGGAGGAGATATGGGAAGGAGTTATATGGAACAATAGGAGGAGGTATAGGGAGGAGTTTTATGAAGTGATAGGAGGAGTTATAGGGAGGAGTTATATGGAACAATAGGAGGAGTTATAGAGAGGGGTTATATGGTACAATAGGAGGGAGTTATAGGGAGGGGTTATATAGACAATAGGAGGAGTTATAGGGAGGAGTTATATGGAACTATAGGGAGGAGTTATATGGAACAATAGGAAGATATATGGGAAGGAGTTTTATGGAACAATAGGAGGAGGAGGAGTTATTGGGAGGAGTTATATGGAACAATAGGAGGAGTTATAGGGAGGGGTTATATGGAACAATAGGAGGAGATATGGGAAGGAGTTATATGGAACAATAGGAGGAGGTATAGGGAGGAGTTTTATGAAGTGATAGGAGGAGTTATTGGGGAGTGTTATATGGAGCAATAGAAGGAGCTTTAGTGAGGGGTTCTATGGAGCTATAGGGGATATAGGTAGGAGTTATATTGACTGATAGGAGTAGTTATAGGGAGGAGTTATACTGAGTGATAGGAGTTATAGGGTGGGGTTATATGCAACAGTAGGAGGAGTTATAGGGAGGGGATATGGGAAGAAGTTTCATGGAGCTATAGAGGAGTTATAGGGAGGGTTATATGGAGCAAAAGGAGGAGTTATAGGGAGGAGTTATATGGAGCAATAGGAGGAGTTATATGGAACAATAGGAGGAGTTATAGGGAGGAGTTATATGGAGCAAAAGGAGGAGTTATAGGGTGGAGTTATATGGAGCAAAAGGAGGAGTTATAGGGAGAAGCTGTACTGCATAGTAGGAGGAATTATGAAGAAGCAATAGGAGGAGTTATAGGGGGATCTGTACTGAATAGAAGGAGGAGTTATGTAGAGCAGTGGGAGGAGTTACATGGAGACATTACTTTCTCTCTCTCTCAGTGTGTGGATGTAGAGTGGCATCATTATGCTCTTAGCCTTGAGTTCCCCACAGTCTCCCTCTATGTGGATGGAGTGACCTATGACCCGGCGCTGATTCATGATAATGGAGCCCTTCCCCCTCCACGGCGCCAGGCCAGGCTAATGATAGGTGGATGCTGGGCAGGTGAGTAGAGCGGGAGAAAGAGAGAGGGAAGAAATGGGGGGGGGGTACTTATTCGGGAGGAGGAACCAAATGAAAAGAGAGGAACCAAAATAAATGACTAAAAGAACTCATGTGACAAGATTTCATTTCTTTTAACAGATGAGAAGATGTCTGGAAAACTGAGTGAAAATGAAACATTGAGGGCGCCAGGTATATCTGTCTGTCTGTCTGTCTTTTGTACCCTGTGGTCCTGTACATTTGGGGGTCCATATGTAGAAGGAAAAAGGGGATAAACCAACTGCGTCATGGCAGGGAAGTAATCCCTCCCATTATCTTGGATTGAGCTTTTAACCACTTGAATGCAAAAGAGGTTTCTAACACATTGAAAGCAAGCTCGTTAGCACACAATAGGTTAAAAGCCCCGTAAATCAATGTACATTTTTGGAACTTTGCTTTATGGCATATTTTGTTTGATCCTCGTTTTTCCTTTGTTTGTACAGCCCACGGTCTGTAATCTTCTCCTTATATTAGACTTCCCCCTCACCCTGACGCACATCAACCTGTGTATAAACTATATTGTGTCAACTGTTTATAAACTGGACATTACAGTAACATCTAGACTGGTAATAAACTGTCTGGGTTAGTGTATAAACTGGACATTACAGTAACATCTAGACTGGTAATAAACTAGATAGAGTAGTATATAAACTGGACATTACAGTAACATCTAGACTGGTAATAAACTGGATGGATTAGTGTATAAACTGGGCATTACAGTAACATCTAGACTGGTACATAAACTAGATAAAGTAGTATATAAGCTGGACATTACAGTAACATCTAGACTGGTAATAAACTAGACAGAGTAGTATATAAACTAGGCATTACAGTAACATCTAGGCTGGTAATAAACTGGCTGGATTAGTGTATAAATTGGGCATTACAGTAACACCTAGACTGGTACATAAACTAGAGTAGTATATAAACTGGATATTACAGTAACATCTAGACTGGTAATAAACTGGCTGGATTAGTGTATAAATTGGGCATTACAGTAACACCTAGACTGGTACATAAACTAGAGTAGTATATAAACTGGATATTACAGTAACATCTAGACTGGTAATAAACTGGCTGAATTAGTGTATAAACTAGACATTACAATAACATCTAGACTGGTAATAAACTAGATAGAGTAGTATATATAAACTGGACATTACAGTAACATCTAGACTGGTAATAAACTGACTGGATTAGTATATAAACTGGGCATTACAGTAACATCTAGACTGGTAATAAACTAGATATAATAGTATATAAACTGGACATTACAGTAACATCTAGACTGGTAATAAACTGGCTGGATTAGTGCATAAACTGGGCATTACAGTAACATCTAGACTGGTAATAAACTAGATATAATAGTATATAAACTGGCCATTACAGTAACATCTAGACTGCTAATAAACTAGATATAATAGTATATAAACTGGACATTACAGTAACATCTAGACTGGTAATAAACTGGATGGATTAGTGTATAAACTGGGCATTACAGTAACATCTAGACTGGTAATAAACTAGATAGAGTAGTATATAAACTGGACATTACATTAACATCTAGACTGGTAATAAACTAGATAGAGTAGTATATAAACTGGGCATTACAGTAACATCTGGACTGGTACATAAACTGGATGGATTAGTGTATAAACTGGGCATTACAGTAACATCTAGACTGGTACATAAACTGGATGGATTAGTGTATAAACTGGGCATTACAGTAACATCTAGACTGGTACATAAACTGGATGGATTAGTATATAAACTGGACATTACAGTAACATCTGGACTGGTACATAAACTGGAAGGATTAGTGTATAAACTGGGCATTACAGTAACACCTAAGCTGGTATATAAACTGGATGGATTAGTGTATAAACTGGGCATTACAGTAACATCTAGACTGGTAATAAACTAGATAGAGTAGTATATAAACTGGACATTACATTAACATCTAGACTGGTAATAAACTAGATAGAGTAGTATATAAACTGGACATTACAGTAACATCTAGACTGGTAATAAACTGACTGGATTAGTGTATAAACTGGGCATTACAGTAACATCTAGACTGGTAATAAACTAGATAGAGTAGTATATAAACTGGGCATTACAGTAACATCTAGACCGGTAATAAACTGGCTGGATTAGTGTATAAACTGGACATTACAGTAACATCTAGACTGGTACATAAACTGACTGGATTAGTGTATAAACTGGACATTACAGTAACACCTAGACTGGTAATAAACTGGCTGGATTAGTGTATAAACTGGACATTACAGTGACATCTAGACTGGTAATAAACTGACTGGATCAGTGTATAAACTGGACATTACAGTAACATCTAGACTGGTACATAAACTGGCTGGATTAATGTATAAACTGGACATTACAGTAACATCTAGACTGGTAATAAACTGACTGGATTAGTGTATAAACTGGACATTACAGTAACATCTAGAGTGGTAATAAACTGGCTGGATTAGTGTATAAACTGGACATTACAGTAACATCCAGACTGGTAATAAACTGGCTGGATTAGTGTATAAGCAGGACATTACAGTAACATCTAGACTGGTAATAAACTAGATAGTGTAGTATATAAAGTGGACATTACAGTAACATCTGGACTTGGTAATAAATTAGATAAAGTAGTATATAAACTGGACATTACAGTAACATCTAGACTGGTAATAAACTGGCTGGATTAGTGTATAAACTGGGCATTACAGTAACATCTAGACTGGTACATAAACTAAATAGAGTAGTATATAAACTGGACATTACAGTAACATCTAGACTGGTAATAAACTAGATAGAGTAGTATATAAACTGGACATTACAGTAACATCTAGACTGGTAATAAACTGGCTGGATTCGTGTATAAACTGGTCATTACTGTAACATCCAGACTGGTAATAAACTAGATAGAGTAGTATATAAACTGGGCATTACAGTAACATCTAGAATGGTAATAAACTAGATAGAGTAGTATATATACAACTGGACATTACAGTAACATCTAGACTGGTAATAAACTGACTGGATCAGTGTATGAACTGGACATTACAGTAACATCTAGACTGGTACATAAACTGGATGGATTAGTATATAAACTGGGCATTACAGTAACATCTAGACTGGTAATAAACTGGCTGGAATAGTGCATAAACTGGGCATTACAGTAACATCTAGACTGGTAATAAACTAGATAGGGTAGTATATAAACTGGGCATTACAGTAACATCTGGACTGGTACATAAACTGGATGGATTAGTGTATAAACTGGGCATTACAGTAACATCTAGATTGGTACATAAACTGGATGGATTAGTGTATAAACTGGGCATTACAGTAACATCTAGACTGGTACATAAACTGGATGGATTAGTGTATAAACTGGGCATTACAGTAACATCTATACTGGTAATAAACTAGATAGAGTAGTATATAAACTGGGCATTACAGTAACATCTAGGCTGATAATCAACTAGATAGACTAGTATATATACTGGATATTACAGTAACATCTAGACTGGTACATAAACTGGATGGATTAGTGTATAAACTGGGCATTACAGTAATATCTAGACTGGTACATAAACTGGATGGATTAGTGTGTAAACTGGGCATTACAGTAACATCTAGACTGGTAATAAACTAGATAGAGTAGTATATAAACTGGGTATTACAGTAACATCTAGACTGCTAATAAACTGGCTGGATTAGTGTATAAACTGGACATTACAGTAACATCTAGACTGGTACATAAACTGGCTGGATTAGTGTATAAACTGGACATTACAGTAACATCTAGACTGGTAATAAACTGTCTGGATTTTTGTATAAACTGGACATTACAGTAACATCTAGACTGGTACATAAACTGTCTGAATTAGTGTATAAACTGGACATTACAGTAACATCTAGACTGGTACATAAACTGGCTGGACTAGTGTATAAACTGGACATTACAGTAACATCTAGACTGGTATATAAACTGGCTGGATTAGTGTATAAACTGGACATTACAGTAACATGTAGACTGGTACATAAACTAGCTGGACTAGTGTATAAACTGGACATTACAGAAACATCTAGACTGGTACATAAACTGGCAGGATTAGTGTATAAACTGGACATTACAGTAACATCTAGACTGGTAATATACTAGATAGTGTAGTATATAAACTGGACATTCCAGTAAAATCTGGACTGGTAATAAATTAGATAAAGTAGTATATAAACTGGACATTACGGTAACATCTAGACTGGTACATAAATTGGTTGGATTACTGCATAAATTGGACATTACCGTAACATCTAGACTGGTACATAAACTAGATAGAGTAGTATATATAAACTGGACATTACATTAACATCTAGACTGGTAATATACTAGATAGAGTAGTATATATAAACTGGACATTATATTAACATCTAGACTGGTAATGAACTGACTGGATCAGTGTATGAACTGGACAGTACAGTAACATCTAGATTGGCATATAAACTGGATGGATTAGTATATAAACTGGACATTACAGTAACATCGAGACTGGTAATAAACTAGATAGAGTAGTATATATAAATTGGGTATTACAGTAACATCTAGACTGGTAATAAACTGGCTGGATTAGTGTGTAAACTGGGCATTACAGTAACATCTAGACTGGTAATAAACTAGATGGACTAGTATATAAACTGGGCATTACAGTAACATCTAGACTGGTAATAAACTAGATAGAGTAATATATAAACTGGGCATTACAGTAACTTCTGGACTGGTACATAAACTGGATGGATTAGTGCGTAAACTGGGCATTACAGTAACATCTAGACTGGTAATAAACTAGATAGAGTAGTATATAAACTGGGCATTACAGTAACTTCTGGACTGGTACATAAACTGGATGGATTAGTGTATAAACTGGACATTACAGTAACATCCAGATTGGTAATAAACTAGATAGAGTAGTATATAAACTGGGCATTACAGTAACATCTAGACTGGTAATAAACTGGCTGGATTAGTGTATAAACTGGGCATTACAGTAACATCCAGATTGGTAATAAACTAGATAGAGTAGTATATAAACTGGGCATTACAGTAACATCTAGACTGGTAATAAACTGGATGGATTAGTGTATAAACTGGACATTACAGTAACATCTAGACTGGTAATAAACTAGATACAGTAGTATATAAACTGGACATTACAGTAACATCTAGACTGGTAATAAACTAGATATAATAGTATATAAACTGGACATTACAGTAACATCTAGACTGGTAATAAACTGGCTGGATTAGTGTATAAACTGGGCATTACTGTAACATCCAGATTGGTAATAAACTAGATAGAGTAGTATATAAACTGGGCATTACAGTAACATCTAGAATGGTAATAAACTAGATATAATAGTATATAAACTGGACATTACAGTAACATCTAGACTGGTAATAAACTGACTGGATCAGTGTATGAACTGGACATTACAGTAACATCTAGACTGGTACATAAACTGGATGGATTAGTATATAAACTGGGCATTACAGTAACATCTAGACTGGTAATAAACTGGCTGAATTAGTGCATAAACTGGGCATTACAGTAACATCTAGACTGGTAATAAACTAGATAGGGTAGTATATAAACTGGGCATTACAGTAACATCTAGACTGGTAATAAACTAGATAGAGTAGAATATAAACTGGGCATTACAGTAACATCTAGACTGGTAATAAACTGGCTGGATTAGTGTATGAACTGAACATTACAGTAACATCTAGACTGGTACATAAACTGGCTGAATTAGTGTATAAACTGGACATTACAGTAACATCTAGACTGGTAATAAACTGGCTGGATTAGTGTATGAACTGAACATTACAGTAACATCTAGACTGGTAATAAACTGGCTGGATTAGTGTATGAACTGAACATTACAGTAACATCTAGATTGGCATATAAACTGGCTGAATTAGTGTATAAACTGGACATTACAGTAACATCTAGACTGGTAATAAACTAGATAGAGTTGTATATAAACTGGGCATTACAGTAACATCTACACTGGTAGTAAACTAGATAGAGTAGTATATAAACTGGGCATTACAGTAACATCTAGACTGGTAATAAACTGGCTGGATTAGTGTATGAACTGGACATTACAGTAACATCTAGACTGGCATATAAACTGGCTGAATTAGTGTATAAACTGGACATTACATGTATGTGGAAGAAACAGCCTCTGCAGTTTTTGGGAAATATTATCTGTCCCAAATGAGCATGGACTCGGATCTCCAATATTACGTGTTCAATCGACTGCTCAATGAGCTTCTGCTGCTTCAAATCGCGCCCTCCAAGCGGCTCAGTAACATGCAGCAATAGAAAGACAAAAGGCGCCCAATTGTGCAGTTTCTTAGACTCCAAAGATTGTATAAAGACACAAAATTATATACTCACAAGTCGAGTTGTCAGCACTTCTCAGAGCTGACAGGCAGGCTTTCGGGGAGAATAGATCCAGCTACGGTCGGATGTAAAATCTCCGCCATCTCTCTTGTGTATCCTTAGGGAATTCAACTGTTACAACATACAGTCAATTGCATAGAATTACAGTGTAAGTATGTTGATAGAAGTGATGTTATTGATTTGTTTGGGCCAGTGGTTCATTAAGGACAGGAAACCGTATAATTACTCAGAGTAGCACTAAAGAGACTCTAAGGACTGGGGATAAGAATAAGGGACTTTACAACTCAGAGTTCCAATTTATATTGATAGACTTTTACTGGAGTGTAACTGAAGGAAAAGGTAAGGGAGATATGCAGTGGGGAAATTGAGATTACCAGGGCATGCTCTTTAGGGGGAATATAATTAGTTGGTAGAAATTTAAAAACAAAACTATTTGTCAAAATGGGGATTTACTTATAGGAGAGTTAGGGATGTTATTATTACCTCGGGATATATTTGAGTGAATTTGATACTACACAGACTGTATCCCCCAAATGTGTGGTCCTGATACTACATCGACTGTATCCCCTCCACATGTGGTACTGATACCTCATCGACTGTATCCCCTCCACATGTGGTCCTGATACTACATCGACTGTATCCCCTCCACATGTGGTCCTGATACTACATCGACTGTATCCCCTCCACATGTGGTCCTGATATTACACAGACTGTATCCCCCTCACATGTGGTCCTGATATTACACAGACTGTATCCCCCTCACATGTGGTACTGATATTACACAGACTGTATCCCCTCTACATGCGGTCCTGATATTACACAGACTGTATCCCCTCCACATGTGGTCCTGATACTACATCGACTGTATCCCCTCCACATGTGGTCCTGATATTACACAGACTGTATCCCCTCCACATGTGGTCCTGATATTACACAGACTGTATCCCCTCCACATGTGGTCCTGATATTACACAGACTGTATCCCCTCCACATGTGGTCCTGATATTACACAGACTGTATCCCCTCCACATGTGGTCCTGATATTACACAGACTGTATCCCCTCCACATGTGGTACTGATATTACACAGACTGTATCCCCCTCGCATGTAGTACTGATATTACACAGACTGTATCCCCTCCACATGTGGTCATGATATTACACCGACTGTATCCCCCTCGCATGTAGTACTGATATTACACAGACTGTATCCCCCTCCACATGTGGTCCTGATATTACACAGACTGTATCCCCTCCACATGTGGTCCTGATACTACATCGACTGTATCCCCCTCACATGTGGTCCTGATATTACACCGACTGTATCCCCTCCACATGTGGTCCTGATATTACACAGACTGTATCCCCCTCCACATGTGGTACTGATATTACACAGACTGTATCCCCTCCACATGTGGTCCTGATATTACACAGACTGTACCCCCTCCACATGTGGTCCTGATATTACACAGACTGTATCCCCCTCCACATGTGGTCCTGATATTATACAGACTGTATCCCCTCCACATGTGGTACTGATATTACACAGACTGTATCCCCCTCACATGTGGTCCTGATATTACACAGACTGTATCCCCCTCCACATGTGGTCCTGATACTACACAGACTGTATCCCCTCCACATGTGGTCCTGATATTACACAGACTGTATCCCCTCCACATGTGGTCATGATATTACATAGACTGTATCCCCTCCACATGTGGTCATGATATTACACAGACTGTATCCCCTCCACATGTGGTACTGATATTACACAGACTGTATCCCCTCCACATGTGGTCCTGATATTACACAGACTGTATCCCCTCCACATGTGGTCCTGATACTGCACAGACTGTATCCCCTCCACATGTGGTCCTGATATTACACAGACTGTATCCCCTCCACATGTGGTCATGATATTACACAGACTGTATCCCCTCCACATGTGGTCCTGATATTACACAGACTGTATCCCCTCCACATGTGGTCATGATATTACACAGACTGTATCCCCTCCACATGTGGTACTGATATTACACAGACTGTATCCCCTCCACATGTGGTCCTGATACTACACAGACTGTATCCCCTCCACATGTGGTCCTGATATTACACAGACTGTATCCCCTCCACATGTGGTCCTGATATTACACAGACTGTATCCCCTCCACATGTGGTCATGATATTACACAGACTGTATCCCCTCCACATGTGGTCCTGATATTACACAGACTGTATCCCCTCCACATGTGGTACTGATATTACACAGACTGTATCCCCTCCACATGTGGTCCTGATATTACACAGACTGTATCCCCTCCACATGTGGTCCTGATATTACACAGACTGTATCCCCTCCACATGTGGTCCTGATACTACATCGACTGTATCCGCTCCACATGTGGTCCTGATATTACACAGACTGTATCCCCTCCACATGTGGTACTGATATTACACAGACTGTATCCCCTCCACATGTGGTCCTGATATTACACAGACTGTATCCCCTCCACATGTGGTCATGATATTACACAGACTGTATCCCCTCCACATGTGGTCATGATACTACATCGACTGTATCCCCTCCACATGTGGTCCTGATATTACACAGACTGTATCCCCTCCACATGTGGTCCTGATATTACATCGACTGTATCCCCTCCACATGTGGTCCTGATACTACATCGACTGTATCCCCTCCACATGTGGTCCTGATAGTACACAGACTGTATCCCCTCCACATGTGGTCATGATATTACACAGACTGTATCCCCTCCACATGTGGTCCTGATACTACACAGACTGTATCCCCTCCACATGTGGTCCTGATATTACACAGACTGTATACCCTCCACATGTGGTCATGATATTACACAGACTGTATCCCCTCCACATGTGGTCATGATATTTCACAGACTGTATCTCTCCATGTGTGGTCCTGATACTACACAGACTGTATCTCTCCATGTGTGGTCCCTGTGCAGATATCTGTTCTCCTTTCAATCAGTCTGAATTCTGTCCTTGTGTCCCCAGCCTCCATCCCAGGACGTTTTCTTCGTGGCTATGTGTCCGGCCTCTCCTTGAGGCTGGGTCCTGTGGACTCCCGTGAGGTAATCGAGTGCCTTTATTCATGTAAAGAGGGACTTCAGTACACGGACTTTGAAAGCCTGGGGAAAGGAATGAAGGTAACAACTGTCCTGTGTTTCCATGTGGATTACATTGGCTTCCTGCATGTTATGATGTCACTGTGTGTATGATTACAGTGGATTCCTGTGTGTTATGATGTCACTGTGTGTATGAGTACAGCGGATTCCTGTGTGTTATGATGTCTCCGTGTGTATGATTACAGCGGATTCCTGTGTGTTATGATGTCGCTGTGTGTATGATTACAGCGGATTCCTGTGTGTTATGATGTCACTGTGTGTATGATTTCAGTGCGTTCCTGTGTGTTATGATGTCACTCTTTATATGATTACAGTGGATTCCTGTGTGTTATGATGTCACTGTGTATAATTACAGTGGAATCCAATCCAAGGTAGAGGTCCTGTCCAAACTTGAAGTAATTGTGTGCAAAATGTCCAACAGCTCTTTATGTGGGTGAAACTGGACAGCCATTACATAAAAGGCTTAATTCCCACAGATTCAGTGTTAATAACAAAAAGACAGAGACACCAGTGGTAGAACATTTTTTCCAAAATGGACACAGTGTCGGGGACATTAAGTTAACTTTACTGATGGGACTGTTCCGCACTCGGAGGGCCAGAAGAATATGGGAGGTTAAATTAATGTTGAAGTTTAATACTAAAAATTACTCTGATTTGAATAGAGACAGAGAATTCCTATCACATTATCACTTTGTGGATTAACCTTTGCAACAGTCCCACTGGGATCATAAATACCTCTAAGTCCTCAGAGGAAGACTGCAATTTACCACTGACTGAACAAAGTATCTGGGTCTGGACTGACTTTTCTGATTTCCATTCTAAACAATGCAATGTGTACTTGTACATAAGAGAGATGTTTTCATATTTATCTGTATAACATGCCTGAGGAAGAGACCTAAGATCTTGAAAGCTTGCATTCTAAATCTGCTTAGTTAGTCAATGAAGGTATCAACAACTATATTTGCCTCCCTCTAGTGTGGAATAGTCAGTGAGTTGTTATCAGTGGAGGTTATAGTTAATAAGGAGATCTGGAGTAAACACACTGCTCAGGTGCGTGGAATAGTGATCATACTGCTCAGGTAGTGTGGAATCTTCAATGAGTTGTTAGCAGTGGATGTTATAATTAGTATGGAAACCTGGAGTGATCATACTGCTCAGGTAGTGTGGAATAGTCAGTGAGTTGTTAGTAGTGGAGGTTATAGTTAGTATGGAGATCTGGAGTGATCATACTGCTCAGGTAATGTGGAATAGTCAGTGAGTTGTTAGTAGTGAAGGTTATAGTTAGTTTGGAGATCTGGAGTGATCATACTGCTCAGGTAGTGTGGAATAGTCAGTGAGTTGTTAGTAGTGGAGGTTATAGTTAGTATGGAGATCTGGAATGATCATACTGCTCAGGTAGTGTGGAATAGTCAGTGAGTTGTTAGTAGCGGAGGTTATAGTTAGTATGGAGATGTGGAGTGATCATACTGCTCAGGTAGTGTGGAATAGTCAGTGAGTTGTTAGTAGTGGAGGTAATAGTTAGTATGGATATCTGGAGTGATCATACTGCTCAGGTAGTGTGGAATAGTCAGTGAGTTGTTAGTAGTGGAGGTTATAGTTAGTATGAAGATCTGGAGTGATTATACTGATCAGGTAGTGTGGAATAGTCAGTGAGGTGTTAGTAGTGGCAGGTTATAGTTAGTATGGAGATCTGGAGTGATTGTACTGCTCAGGTAGTGTGGAATAGTTAGTGAGTTGTTAGCAGTGGAGGTTATAGTTAGTATGGAGATCTGGAGTGATCATACTGCTCAGGTAGTGTGGAATAGTCAGTGAGTTGTTAGCAGTGCAGTGGAGGTTATAGTTAGTATGGAGATCTGGAGTGATCATACTGCTCAGGTAGTGTGGAATAGTCAGTGAGTTGTTAGTAGTGGAGGTTATAGTTAGTATGGAGATGTGGAGTGATCATACTGCTCAGGTAGTGTGGAATAGTCAGTGAGTTGTTAGTAGTGGAGGTAATAGTTAGTATGGATATCTGGAGTGATCATACTGCTCAGGTAGTGTGGAATAGTCAGGTGAGTTGTTAGTAGTGGAGGTTATAGTTAGTATGAAGATCTGGAGTGATTATACTGATCAGGTAGTGTGGAATAGTCAGTGAGGTGTTAGTAGTGGAGGTTATAGTTAGTATGGAGATCTGGAGTGATTGTACTGCTCAGGTAGTGTGGAATAGTTAGTGAGTTGTTAGCAGTGGAGGTTATAGTTAGTATGGAGATCTGGAGTGATCATACTGCTCAGGTAGTGTGGAATAGTCAGTGAGTTGTTAGCAGTGCAGTGGAGGTTATAGTTAGTATGGAGATCTGGAGTGATCATACTGCTCAGGTAGTGTGGAATAGTCAGTGAGTTGTTAGTAGTGGAGGTTATAGTTAGTATAGAGATCTGGAGTGATCATACTTCACAGGTAGTGTGGAATAGTCAGTGAGTTGTTAGCAGTGGAGGTTATAGGTAGTATGGAGATCTGGAGTGTTCATACTGGTCAGGTAGTGTGGAATAGTCAGTGAGTTGTTAGTAGTGGAGGTTATAGTTAGTATGACGATCTGGAGTGATCATACTGCTCAGGTAGTGTGGAATAGTCAGTGAGTTGTTAGTAGTGGAGTGGAGGTTATAGTTAGTATGGCGATCTGGAGTGATCATACTGCTCAGGTAGTGTGGACCAGTCAGTGAGTTATTAGTAGCGGAGGTTATAGTTAGTATAGAGATCTAGAGGTGATCATACTGCTCACGTAGTATGGAATAGTCAGTGAGTTGTTAGTAGTGAGGAGGTTATAGTTAGTATGGAGATCTGGAGTGATCATACTGCTCAGGTAGGGTGGAATAGTCAGTGAGTTGTTAGCAGTGGAATTTATAGTTAGTACGAAGATCTGGAGTGATCATACTGCTCAGGTAGTGTGGAATTGTCAGTGAGTTGTTAGCAGTGGAGGTTATAGTTAGTATGGAGATCTGGAATAAACACACTGCTCAGGTGGCATGGAATAGTGATCATACTGCTCAGGTAGTGTGGAATAGTCAGTGAGTTGTTAGTAGTGGAGGTTATAGTTAGTATAGAGATCTGGAGTGATCATACTGCTCAGGTAGTGTGGAATAGTCAGTGAGTTGTTAGCAGTGGATGTTATAGTTAGTATGGAGATCTGGAGGGATCATATTGCTCAGGTAGTGTGGAATAGTCATTGAGTTGTTAGCAGTGGAGGTTATAGTTAGTATGGAGATCTGAAGTGATTATACTGCTCAGGTAGTGTGGGATAGTCAGTGAGTTGTTAGCAGTGGAGTGGAGGTTATAGTTAGTATGGAGATCTGGAGTGATCATACTGCTCAGGTAGTGTGGAATAGTCAGTGAGTTGTTAGCAGTGCAGTGGAGGTTATAGTTAAGTATGGAGATCTGGAGTGATCATACTGCTCAGGTAGTGTGGAATAGTCAGTGAGTTGTTAGTAGTGGAGGTTATAATTAGTATAGAGATCTGGA
Organism: Rhinophrynus dorsalis; assembly: GCA_037306005.1. Classification (NCBI taxonomy): domain Eukaryota; kingdom Metazoa; phylum Chordata; class Amphibia; order Anura; family Rhinophrynidae; genus Rhinophrynus; species Rhinophrynus dorsalis. The sequence continues at coordinate 81,529 of JBBDGT010000141.1, read as the reverse complement.
GTGATCATACTTCACAGGTAGTGTGGAATAGTCAGTGAGTTGTTAGCAGTGGAGGTTATAGTTAGTATGGAGATCTGGAGTGATCATACTGGTCAGGTAGTGTGGAATAGTCAGTGAGTTGTTAGTAGTGGAGGTTATAGTTAGTATGAAGATCTGGAGTGATCATACTGCTCAGGTAGTGTGGAATAGTCAGTGAGTTTGTTAGTAGTGGAGTGGAGGTTATAGTTAGTATGGCGATCTGGAGTGATCATACTGCTCAGGTAGTGTGGACCAGTCAGTGAGTTATTAGTAGCGGAGGTTATAGTTAGTATAGAGATCTAGAGTGATCATACTGCTCACGTAGTATGGAATAGTCAGTGAGTTGTTAGTAGTGGAGGTTATAGTTAGAATGAGATCTGGAGTGATCATACTGCTCAGGTAGGGTGGAATAGTCAGTGAGTTGTTAGCAGTGGAAGTTGTAGTTAGTACGGAGATCTGGAGTGATCATACTGCTCAGGTAGTGTGGAATTGTCAGTGAGTTGTTAGCAGTGGAGGTTATAGTTAGTATGGAGATCTGGAATAAACACACTGCTCAGGTGGCGTGGAATAGTGATCTGCTCAGGTAGTGTGCAAGTCAGAGGTAGTGTGGAATAGTCAGTGAGTTGTTAGTAGTGGAGGTTATAGTTAGTATAGAGATCTGGAGTGATCATACTGCTCAGGTAGTGTGGAATAGTCAGTGAGTTGTTAGCAGTGGAGGTTATAGTTTGTATGGAGATCTGGAGTGATTATACTGCTCAGGTAGTGTGGGATAGTCAGTGAGTTGCTAGCAGTGGAGTGGAGGTTATAGTTAGTATGGAGATCTGGAGTGATTATACTGCTCAGGTAGTGTGGAATAGTCAGTGAGTTGTTAGCAGTGGAGGTTATAGTTAGTATGGAGATCTGGAGTGATCATACTGCTCAGGTAGTGTGGAATAGTCAGTGAGTTGTTAGTAGTGGATGTTATAGTTAGTATGGAGATCTGTAGTGATCTTACTGCTCAGGTAATGTGGAATAGTCAGTGAGTTGTTAGTAGTGGTGGTTATAGTTAGTAGGGAGATCTGGAGTGATCATACTGCTCAGGTAGTCTGGAATAGTCAGTGAGTTGTTAGCAGTGGAGTGGAGGTTATAGTTAGTATGGAGATCTGGAGTGATCATACTGCTCAGGTAGTGTGGAATAGTCAGTGAGTTGTTAGCAGTGGAGGTTATAGTTAGTATGGAGATCTGGAGTGATTACACTGCTCAGGTAATGTGGAATAGTCAGTGAGTTGTTAGCAGTGGAGTGGAGGTTATAGTTAGTATGGAGATCTTGAGTGATCATACTGCTCAGGTAGTGTGGAATAGTCAGTGAGTTGTTAGCAGTGGAGGTTATAGTTAGTATGGAGATCTGGAGTGATCATACTGCTCAGGTAGTGTGGAATAGTCAGTGAGTTGTTAGTAGTGGAGGTTATAGTTAGTATGGAGATCTGGAGTGATTATACTGCTCAGGTAGTGTGGAATAGTCAGTGAGTTGTTAGCAGTGGAGGTTATAGTTAGTATGGAGATCTGGAGTGATCATACTGCTCAGGTAATGTGGAATAGTCAGTGAGTTGTTAGTAGTGGAGGTTATAGTTAGTATGGAGATCTGGAGTGATTATACTGCTCAGCTAGTGTGGAATAGTCAGTAAGTTGTTAGTAGTGGAGGTTATAGTTAGTATGGAGATCTGGAGTGATCATACTGCTCAGGTAGTGTGGAATAGTCAGTGAGTTATTAGTAGTGGAGGTTATAGTTAGTATGGAGAGCTGGAGTGATCATACTGCTCAGGTAGTGTGGAATAGTCAGTGAGTTGTTAGTAGTGGAGGTTATAGTTAGTATGGAGATCTGGAGTGATCGTACTGCTCAGGTAGTGTGGAATAGTCAGTGAGTTGTTAGTAGTGGAGGTTATAGTTAGCATGGAGATCTGGAGTGATCATACTGCTCAGGTAGTGTGGAATAGTCAGTGAGTTGTTAGCGGTGGAGGTTATAATTAGTATGGAGATCTGGAGTGATCATACTGCTCAGGTAGTGTGGAATAGTCAGTGAGATGTTAGTAGTGGAGGTTATAGTTAGTATGGAGATCTGGAGTGATCATACTGCTCAGGTAGTGTGGAATAGTCAGTGAGTTGTTAGCGGTGGAGGTTATAGTTAGTATGGAGATCTGGAGTGATCATACTGCTCAGGTAGTGTGGAATAGTCAGTGAGTTGTTAGTAGTGGAGGTTATAGTTAGTATAGAGATCTGGAGTGATCATACTGCTCAGGTAGTGTGGAATAGTCAGTGAGTTGTTAGCAGTGGAGGTTATAGTTAGTATGGAGATCTGGAGTGATCATACTACTCAGGTAGTGTGGAATAGTCAGTGAGTTATTAGTAGTGGAGGTTATAGTTAGTATGGAGAGCTGGAGTGATCATACTGCTCAGGTAGTGTGGAATAGTCAGTGAGTTGTTAGTAGTGGAGGTTATAGTTAGTATGGAGATCTGGAGTGATCATACTGCTCAGGTAGTGTGGAATAGTCAGTGCGTTGTTAGTAGTGGAGGTTATAGTTAGTATGGAGATCTGTAGTGATCGTACTGCTCAGGTAGTGTGGAAATAGTCAGTGAGTTGTTAGTAGTGGAGGTTTATAGTTAGCATGGAGATCTGGAGTGATCATACTGCTCAGGTAGTGTGGAATAGTCAGTGAGTTGTTAGCGGTGGAGGTTATAGTTAGTATGGAGATCTGGAGTGATCATACTGCTCAGGTAGTGTGGAATAGTCAGTGAGATGTTAGTAGCGGAGGTTATAGTTAGTATGGAGATCTGGAGTGATCATACTGCTCAGGTAGTGTGGAATAGTCAGTGAGTTGTTTGCAGTGGAGGTTATAGTTAGTGTGGAGATCTGGAGTGATCGTATTGATCAGGTAGTGTGGAATAGTCAGTGAGTTGTTAGTAGTGGAGGTTATAGTTAGTATAGAGATCTGGAGTGATCATACTGCTCAGGTAGTGTGGAATAGTCAGTGAGTTGTTAGCAGTGGAGGTTATAGTTAGTATGGAGGGATCATACTGCTCAGGTAGTGTGGAATAGTCAGTGAGTTGTTAGCAGTGGAGGTTATAGGTTGTATGGAGATCTGGAGTGATTATACTGCTCAGGTAGTGTGGGATAGTCAGTGAGTTGTTAGCAGTGGAGTGGAGGTTTTAGTTAGTATGGAGATCTGGAGTGATTATACTGCTCAGGTAGTGTGGAATAGTCATTGAGTTGTTAGCAGTGGAGGTTATAGTTAGTATGGAGATCTGGAGTAATCATACTGCTCAGGTAGTGTGGAATAGTCAGTGAGTTGTTAGTAGTGAAGGTTATAGTTAGTATGGAGATCTGGAGTGATCATACTGCTCAGGTAGTGTGGAATAGTCAGTGAGTTGTTAGTAGTGTAGTGGAGGTTATAGTTAGTATGGAGATCTGGAGTGATCATACTGCTCAGGTAGTGTGGAATAGTCAGTGAGTTGTTAGTAGTGGAGGTTATAGGTAGTATAGAGATCTGGAGTGATCATACTGCTCAGGTAGTGTGTAATAGTCAGTGAGTTGTTAGTAGTGGAGATTATAGTTAGTATGGAGATCTGGAGTAATCATACTGCTCAGGTAGTGTGGAATAGTCAGTGAGTTGTTAGTAGTGAAGGTTATAGTTAGTATGGAGATCTGGAGTCATCATACTGCTCAGGTAGTGTGGGAATAGTCAGTGAGTTGTTAGTAGTGGAGGTTATAGTTAGTATGGAGAACTGGAGTGATCATACTGCTCAGGTAGTGTGGAATAGTCAGTGAGTTGTTAGTAGTGGAGGTTATAGTTAGTATTGAGATCTGGAGTGATCATACTGCTCAGGTAGTGTGGAATTGTCAGTGAGTTGTTAGCAGTGGAGGTTATAGTTAGTATGGAGATCTGGAATAAACACACTGCTCAGGTGGCGTGGAATAGTGATCATACTGCTCAGGTAGTGTGGAATAGTCAGTGAGTTGTTAGTAGTGGAGGTTATAGTTAGTATAGAGATCTGGAGTGATCATACTGCTCAGGTAGTGTGGAATAGTCAGTGAGTTGTTAGCAGTGGAGGTTATAGTTAGTATGGAGATCTGGAGTGATTATACTGCTCAGGTAGTGTGGGATAGTCAGTGAGTTGTTAGCAGTGGAGTGGAGGTTATAGTTAGTATGGAGATCTGGAGTGATTATACTGCTCAGGTAGTGTGGAATAGTCAGTGAGTTGTTAGCAGTGGAGGTTATAGTTAGTATGGAGATCTGGAGTGATCATACTGCTCAGGTAAGTGTGGAATAGTCAGTGAGTTGTTAGTAGTGGATGTTATAGTTAGTATGGAGATCTGGAGTGATCTTACTGCTCAGGTAATGTGGAATAGTCAGTGAGTTGTTAGTAGTGGTGGTTATAGTTAGTAGGGAGATCTGGAGTGATCATACTGCTCAGGTAGTCTGGAATAGTCAGTGAGTTGTTAGCAGTGGAGTGGAGGTTATAGTTAGTATGGAGATCTGGAGTGATCATACTGCTCAGGTAGTGTGGAATAGTCAGTGAGTTGTTAGCAGTGGAGGTTATAGTTAGTATGGAGATCTGGAGTGATTACACTGCTCAGGTAATGTGGAATAGTCAGTGAGTTGTTAGCAGTGGAGTGGAGGTTATAGTTAGTATGGAGATCTTGAGTGATCATACTGCTCAGGTAGTGTGGAATAGTCAGTGAGTTGTTAGCAGTGGAGGTTATAGTTAGTATTGAGATCTGGAGTGATCATACTGCTCAGGTAGTGTGGAATAGTCAGTGAGTTGTTAGTAGTGGAGGTTATAGTTAGTATGGAGATCTGGAGTGATTATACTGCTCAGGTAGTGTGGAATAGTCAGTGAGTTGTTAGCAGTGGAGGTTATAGTTAGTATGGAGATCTGGAGTGATCATACTGCTCAGGTAATGTGGAATAGTCAGTGAGTTGTTAGTAGTGGAGGTTATAGTTAGTATGGAGATCTGGAGTGATTATACTGCTCAGCTAGTGTGGAATAGTCAGTAAGTTTGTTAGTAGTGGAGGTTATAGTTAGTATGGAGATCTGGAGTGATCATACTGCTCAGGTAGTGTGGAATAGTCAGTGAGTTATTAGTAGTGGAGGTTATAGTTACTGCTCAGGTAGTGTGGAATAGTCAGTGAGTTGTTAGTAGTGGAGGTTATAGTTAGTATGGAGATCTGGAGTGATCGTACTGCTCAGGTAGTGTGGAATAGTCAGTGAGTTGTTAGTAGTGGAGGTTATAGTTAGCATGGAGATCTGGAGTGATCATACTGCTCAGGTAGTGTGGAATAGTCAGTGAGTTGTTAGCGGTGGAGGTTATAATTAGTATGGAGATCTGGAGTGATCATACTGCTCAGGTAGTGTGGAATAGTCAGTGAGATGTTAGTAGTGGAGGTTATAGTTAGTATGGAGATCTGGAGTGATCATACTGCTCAGGTAGTGTGGAATAGTCAGTGAGTTGTTAGCGGTGGAGGTTATAGTTAGTATGGAGATCTGGAGTGATCATACTGCTCAGGTAGTGTGGAATAGTCAGTGAGTTGTTTGCAGTGGAGGTTATAGTTAGTATGGAGATCTGGAGTGATCATATTGATCAGGTAGTGTGGAATAGTCAGTGAGTTGTTAGTAGTGGAGGTTATAGTTAGTATAGAGATCTGGAGTGATCATACTGCTCAGGTAGTGTGGAATAGTCAGTGAGTTGTTAGCAGTGGAGGTTATAGTTAGTATGGAGATCTGGAGTGATCATACTACTCAGGTAGTGTGGAATAGTCAGTGAGTTATTAGTAGTGGAGGTTATAGTTAGTATGGAGAGCTGGAGTGATCATACTGCTCAGGTAGTGTGGAATAGTCAGTGAGTTGTTAGTAGTGGAGGTTATAGTTAGTATGGAGATCTGGAGTGATCATACTGCTCAGGTAGTGTGGAATAGTCAGTGCGTTGTTAGTAGTGGAGGTTATAGTTAGTATGGAGATCTGTAGTGATCGTACTGCTCAGGTAGTGTGGAATAGTCAGTGAGTTGTTAGTAGTGGAGGTTATAGTTAGCATGGAGATCTGGAGTGATCATACTGCTCAGGTAGTGTGGAATAGTCAGTGAGTTGTTAGCGGTGGAGGTTATAGTTAGTATGGAGATCTGGAGTGATCATACTGCTCAGGTAGTGTGGAATAGTCAGTGAGATGTTAGTAGCGGAGGTTATAGTTAGTATGGAGATCTGGAGTGATCATACTGCTCAGGTAGTGTGGAATAGTCAGTGAGTTGTTAGCGGTGGAGGTTATAGTTAGTATGGAGATCTGGAGTGATCATACTGCTCAGGTAGTGTGGAATAGTCAGTGAGTTGTTTGCAGTGGAGGTTATAGTTAGTGTGGAGATCTGGAGTGATCGTATTGATCAGGTAGTGTGGAATAGTCAGTGAGTTGTTAGTAGTGGAGGTTATAGTTAGTATAGAGATCTGGAGTGATCATACTGCTCAGGTAGTGTGGAATAGTCAGTGAGTTGTTAGCAGTGGAGGTTATAGTTAGTATGGAGATCTGGAGGGATCATACTGCTCAGGTAGTGTGGAATAGTCAGTGAGTTGTTAGCAGTGGAGGTTATAGGTTGTATGGAGATCTGGAGTGATTATACTGCTCAGGTAGTGTGGGATAGTCAGTGAGTTGTTAGCGGTGGAGGTTATAGTTAGTATGGAGATCTGGAGTGATCATACTGCTCAGGTAGTGTGGAATAGTCAGTGAGTTGTTTGCAGTGGAGGTTATAGTTAGTATGGAGATCTGGAGTGATCATATTGATCAGGTAGTGTGGAATAGTCAGTGAGTTGTTAGTAGTGGAGGTTATAGTTAGTATAGAGATCTGGAGTGATCATACTGCTCAGGTAGTGTGGAATAGTCAGTGAGTTGTTAGCAGTGGAGGTTATAGTTAGTATGGAGATCTGGAGTGATCATACTACTCAGGTAGTGTGGAATAGTCAGTGAGTTATTAGTAGTGGAGGTTATAGTTAGTATGGAGAGCTGGAGTGATCATACTGCTCAGGTAGTGTGGAATAGTCAGTGAGTTGTTAGTAGTGGAGGTTATAGTTAGTATGGAGATCTGGAGTGATCATACTGCTCAGGTAGTGTGGAATAGTCAGTGCGTTGTTAGTAGTGGAGGTTATAGTTAGTATGGAGATCTGTAGTGATCGTACTGCTCAGGTAGTGTGGAATAGTCAGTGAGTTGTTAGTAGTGGAGGTTATAGTTAGCATGGAGATCTGGAGTGATCATACTGCTCAGGTAGTGTGGAATAGTCAGTGAGTTGTTAGCGGTGGAGGTTATAGTTAGTATGGAGATCTGGAGTGATCATACTGCTCAGGTAGTGTGGAATAGTCAGTGAGATGTTAGTAGCGGAGGTTATAGTTAGTATGGAGATCTGGAGTGATCATACTGCTCAGGTAGTGTGGAATAGTCAGTGAGTTGTTAGCGGTGGAGGTTATAGTTAGTATGGAGATCTGGAGTGATCATACTGCTCAGGTAGTGTGGAATAGTCAGTGAGTTGTTTGCAGTGGAGGTTATAGTTAGTGTGGAGATCTGGAGTGATCGTATTGATCAGGTAGTGTGGAATAGTCAGTGAGTTGTTAGTAGTGGAGGTTATAGTTAGTATAGAGATCTGGAGTGATCATACTGCTCAGGTAGTGTGGAATAGTCAGTGAGTTGTTAGCAGTGGAGGTTATAGTTAGTATGGAGATCTGGAGGGATCATACTGCTCAGGTAGTGTGGAATAGTCAGTGAGTTGTTAGCAGTGGAGGTTATAGGTTGTATGGAGATCTGGAGTGATTATACTGCTCAGGTAGTGTGGGATAGTCAGTGAGTTGTTAGCAGTGGATGTTATAGTTAGTATGGAGATCTGGAGTGATCTTACTGCTCAGGTAATGTGGAATAGTCAGTGAGTTGTTAGTAGTGGTGGTTATAGTTAGTAGGGAGATCTGGAGTGATCATACTGCTCAGGTAGTCTGGAATAGTCAGTGAGGTGTTAGCGGTGGAGGTTATAATTAGTATGGAGATCTGGAGTGATCATACTGCTCAGGTAGTGTGGAATAGTCAGTGAGATGTTAGTAGTGGAGGTTATAGTTAGTATGGAGATCTGGAGTGATCATACTGCTCAGGTAGTGTGGAATAGTCAGTGAGTTGTTAGCGGTGGAGGTTATAGTTAGTATGGAGATCTGGAGTGATCATACTGCTCAGGTAGTGTGGAATAGTCAGTGAGTTGTTTGCAGTGGAGGTTATAGTTAGTATGGAGATCTGGAGTGATCATATTGATCAGGTAGTGTGGAATAGTCAGTGAGTTGTTAGTAGTGGAGGTTATAGTTAGTATAGAGATCTGGAGTGATCATACTGCTCAGGTAGTGTGGAATAGTCAGTGAGTTGTTAGCAGTGGAGGTTATAGTTAGTATGGAGATCTGGAGTGATCATACTACTCAGGTAGTGTGGAATAGTCAGTGAGTTATTAGTAGTGGAGGTTATAGTTAGTATGGAGAGCTGGAGTGATCATACTGCTCAGGTAGTGTGGAATAGTCAGTGAGTTGTTAGTAGTGGAGGTTATAGTTAGTATGGAGATCTGGAGTGATCATACTGCTCAGGTAGTGTGGAATAGTCAGTGCGTTGTTAGTAGTGGAGGTTATAGTTAGTATGGAGATCTGTAGTGATCGTACTGCTCAGGTAGTGTGGAATAGTCAGTGAGTTGTTAGTAGTGGAGGTTATAGTTAGCATGGAGATCTGGAGTGATCATACTGCTCAGGTAGTGTGGAATAGTCAGTGAGTTGTTAGCGGTGGAGGTTATAGTTAGTATGGAGATCTGGAGTGATCATACTGCTCAGGTAGTGTGGAATAGTCAGTGAGATGTTAGTAGCGGAGGTTATAGTTAGTATGGAGATCTGGAGTGATCATACTGCTCAGGTAGTGTGGAATAGTCAGTGAGTTGTTAGCGGTGGAGGTTATAGTTAGTATGGAGATCTGGAGTGATCATACTGCTCAGGTAGTGTGGAATAGTCAGTGAGTTGTTAGTAGTGGAGGTTATAGTTAGTATAGAGATCTGGAGTGATCATACTGCTCAGGTAGTGTGGAATAATCAGTGAGTTGTTAGCAGTGGAGGTTATAGTTAGTATGGAGATCTGGAGGGATCATACTGCTCAGGTAGTGTGGAATAGTCAGTGAGTTGTTAGCAGTGGAGGTTATAGGTTGTATGGAGATCTGGAGTGATTATACTGCTCAGGTAGTGTGGGATAGTCAGTGAGTTGTTAGCAGTGGATGTTATAGTTAGTATGGAGATCTGGAGTGATCTTACTGCTCAGGTAATGTGGAATAGTCAGTGAGTTGTTAGTAGTGGTGGTTATAGTTAGTAGGGAGATCTGGAGTGATCATACTGCTCAGGTAGTCTGGAATAGTCAGTGAGGTGTTAGTAGTGGAGGTTATAGTTAGTATGGAGATCTGGAGTGATCATACTGCTCAGGTAGTCTGGAATAGTCAGTGAGTTGTTAGCAGTGGAGGTTATAGTTAGTATGGAGATCTGGAGTGATTATACTGCTCAGGTAGTGTGGAATAGTCAGTGAGTTGTTAGCAGTGGAGGTGATAGTTAGTATGGAGATCTGGAGTGATCATACTGCTCAGGTAGTGTGGAATAGTCAGTGAGTTGTTAGCAGTGGAGTGGAGGTTATAGTTAGTATTGAGATCTGGAGTGATCATACTGCTCAGGTAATGTGGAATAGTCAGTGAGTTGTTAGCAGTGGAGGTTATAGTTAGTATGGAGATCTGGAGTGATCATACTGCTCAGGTAGTGTGGAATAGTCAGTGAGTTGTTAGTAGTGGAGGTTATAGTTAGTATGGAGATCTGGAGTGATTATACTGCTCAGGTAGTGTGGAATAGTCAGTGAGTTGTTAGCAGTGGAGGTTATAGTTAGTATGGAGATCTGGAGTGATCATACTGCTCTGGTAATGTGGAATAGTCAGTGAGTTGTTAGTAGTGGAGGTTATAGTTAGTATGGAGATCTGGAGTGATTATACTGCTCAGGTAGTGTGGAATAGTCAGTGAGTTGTTAGTAGTGGAGGTTATAGTTCGTATGGAGATCTGGAGTGATCATACTGCTCAGGTAGTGTGGAATAGTCAGTGAGTTATTAGTAGTGGAGGTTATAGTTAGTATGGAGAGCTGGAGTGATCATACTGCTCAGGTAGTGTGGAATAGTCAGTGAGGTGTTAGTAGTGGAGGTTATAGTTAGTATGGAGATCTGGAGTGGTCATACTGCTCAGGTAGTGTGGAATAGTCAGTGCGTTGTTAGTAGTGCAGGTTATAGTTAGTATGGAGATCTGAAATGATCATACTGCTCAGGTAGTGTGGAATAGTCAGTGAGTTGTTAGTAGTGGAGGTTATAGTTAGTATGAAGATCTGGAGTGATCATACTGCTCAGGTAATGTGGAATTGTCAGTGAGTTGTTAGTAGCGGGGGTTATAGTTAGTATTTTAGAGCTGGAGTGATCATACTTCTCATGTAGTGTGGAATAGTCAGTGAGTTGTTAGTAGTGGAGGTTATAGTTAGTATGGAGATCTGGAGTGATCATACTGCTCAGGTAGTGTGGAATAGTCAGTGAGCTGTTAGCAGTGGAGGTTATAGTTAGTATAGAGATCTGGAGTTATCATACTGCTCAGGTAGTGTGGAATAGTCAGTGAGTTGTTAGTAGTGGAGGTTATAGTTAGTATGGAGATCTGGAGTGATCATACTGCTCAGGTAGTGTGGAATAGTCAGTGAGTTGTTAGTAGTGGAGGTTATAGTTAGTATGGAGATCTGGAGTGATCATACTGCTCAGGTAGTGTGGAATAGTCAGTGAGTTGTTAGTAGTGGAGGTTATAGTTAGTATGGAGATCTGGAGTGATTATACTGCTCAGGTAGTGTGGAATAGTCAGTGAGTTGTTAGTAGCGGAGGTTATAGTTAGTATGGAGATGTGGAGTGATCATACTGCTCAGGTAGTGTGGAATAGTCAGTGAGTTGTTAGTAGTGGAGGTTATAGTTAGTATGGAGATCTGGAGTGATCATACTGCTCAGGTAGTGTGGAATAGTCAGTGAGTTGTCAGTAGTGGAGGTTATAGTTAGTATGGAGATGTGGAGTGATCATACTGCTCAGGTAGTGTGGAATAGTCAGTGAGTTGTTAGTAGTGGAGGTTATAGTTAGTATGGAGATCTGGAGTGATCATACTACTCAGGTAGTGTGGAATAGTCAGTGAGTTGTTAGTAGTGGAGGTTATAGTTAGTATGGAGATCTGGAGTGATTATACTGCTCAGGTAGTGTGGAATAGTCAGTGAGTTGTTAGTAGTGGAGGTTATAGTTAGTATGGAGATGTGGAGTGATCATACTGCTCAGGTAGTGTGGAATAGTCAGTGAGTTGTTAGTAGTGGAGGTTATAGTTAGTATTTTAGAGCTGGAGTGATCATACTTCTCATGTAGTGTGGAATAGTCAGTGAGTTGTTAGTAGTGGAGGTTATAGTTAGTATGGAGATCTGGAGTGATCATGCTGCTCAGGTAGTGTGGAATAGTCAGTGAGCTGTTAGCAGTGGAGGTTATAGTTAGTATAGAGATCTGGAGTTATCATACTGCTCAGGTAGTGTGGAATAGTCAGTGAGTTGTTAGTAGTGGAGGTTATAGTTAGTATGGAGATCTGGAGTGATCATACTGCTCAGGTAGTGTGGAATAGTCAGTGAGTTGTTAGTAGTGGAGGTTATAGTTAGTATGGAGATCTGGAGTGATCATACTGCTCAGGTAGTGTGGAATAGTCAGTGAGTTGTTAGTAGTGGAGGTTATAGTTAGTATGGAGATCTGGAGTGATCATACTGCTCAGGTAGTGTGGAATAGTCAGTGAGTTGTCAGTAGTGGAGGTTATAGTTAGTATGGAGATCTGGAGTGATCATACTGCTCAGGTAGTGTGGAATAGTCAGTGAGTTGTTAGTAGTGGAGGTTATAGTTAGTATGGAGATCTGGAGTGATCATACTACTCAGGTAGTGTGGAATAGTCAGTGAGTTGTTAGTAGTGGAGGTTATAGTTAGTATGGAGATCTGGAGTGATTATACTGCTCAGGTAGTGTGGAATAGTCAGTGAGTTGTTAGTAGTGGAGGTTATAGTTAGTATGGAGATGTGGAGTGATCATACTGCTCAGGTAGTGTGGAATAGTCAGTGAGTTGTTAGTAGTGGAGGTTATAGTTAGTATGGAGATGTGGAGTGATCATACTGCTCAGGTAGTGTGGAATAGTCAGTGAGTTGTTAGTAGTGGAGGTTATAGTTAGTATGGAGATCTGGAGTGATCATACTGCTCAGGTAGTGTGGAATAGTCAGTGAGTTGTTAGCAGTGGAGAAGTGGTTAATGAATGACCCTTGGTGAACCCCACACGTAATTTGCAGAGTGGGAAGGAAACATTTCCAGTAACAGACGCATCTTCCATTCTGTCTGCTAAGAATCAAAACCAGTTCACAGACGTATTATCTAACCCTGAATTTGTGAGCTTATTTACCAGAATATTATTGCCAAACAAGGAAAATAGCTCAAGAAAGTTTACAATGTTCCATGCCAGTCTGGATATTATGGTGTATATGCCAGTCTGGATATTATGGTGTATATGCCAGTCTGGATATTGTGGTGTATATGCTAGTCTGGATATTATTGTGTATATGCCAGTCTGGATATTGTGGTGTATATGCCAGTCTGGATATTATGGTGTATATGCCAGTCTGGATATTGTGGTGTGTATGCCAGTCTGGATATTATGGTGTATATGCCAGTCTGGATATTGTGGTGTATATGCCAGTCTGGATATTATGGTGTGTATGCCAGTCTGGATATTGTGGTGTATATGCCAGTCTGGATATTATGGTGTATATGCCAGTCTGGATATTGTGGTGTATATGCCAGTCTGGATATTATGGTGTATATGCCAGTCTGGATATTATGGTGTATATACCAGTCTGGATATTGTGGTGTATATGCCAGTCTGGATATTATGGTGTATATGCCAGTCTGGATATTATGATGTATATGCCAGTCTGGATGTTATGGTGTATATGCCAGTCTGGATGTTATGGTGTATATGCCAGTCTGGATATTGTCGTGTATATGCCAGTCTGGATATTATGGTGTATATGCCAGTCTGGATATTATGATGTATATGCTAGTCTGGATATTATGGTGTATATACCAGTCTGGATATTATGGTGTATATGCCAGTCTGGATATTATGGTGTATATGCCAGTCTGGATATTATGGTGTATATGCTAGTCTGGATATTATGGTGTATATGCCAGTCTGGATATTGTGGTGTATATGCCAGTCTGGATATTATGGTGTATATGCTAGTCTGGATATTATGGTGTGTATGCCAGTCTGGATATTATGGTGTATATGCCAGTCTGGATATTATGGTGTATATGCCAGTCTGGATATTGTGGTGTATTTGCCAGTCTGGATATTATGGTGTATATACCAGTCTGGATATTGTGGTGTATATGCTAGTCTGGATATTATGGTGTATATGCTAGTCTGGATATTATGCTGTATATGCCAGTCTGGATATTATGGTGTGTATGCCAGTCTGGATATTATGGTGTATATGCCAGTCTGGATATTATGGTGTATATGCTAGTCTGGATATTATGGTGTATATGCTTGTCTGGATATTATGGTGTATATTTCAGTCTGGATATTGTGGTGTATTTGCCAGTCTGGATATTATGGTGTATATACCAGTCTGGATATTATGATGTATATGCCAGTCTGGATATTATGGTGTATATACCAGTCTGGATATTATGATGTATATGCCAGTCTGGATATTATGGTGTTTATGCCAGTCTGGATATTATGGTGTATATGCCAGTCTGGATATTATGGTGTATATGCCAGTCTGGATATTATGATGTATATGCCAGTCTGGATATTGTGGTGTATATGCCAGTCTGGATATTATGATGTATATGCTAGTCTGGATATTATGGTGTATATGCCAGTCTGGATATTATGATGTATATGCCAGTCTGGATATTATGGTGTATATGCTAGTCTGGATATTATGGTGTATATGCCAGTCTGGATATTATGATGTATATGCTAGTCTGGATATTATGGTGTATATGCCAGTCTGGATATTGTGGTGTATATGCCAGTCTGGATATTATGGTGTATATGCCAGTCTGGATATTGTGGTGTATATGCCAGTCTGGATATTATGGTGTATATGCCAGTCTGGATATTGTGGTGTATATGCCAGTCTGGATATTATGCTGTATATGCCAGTCTGGATATTGTGGTGTATATGCTAGTCTGGATATTGTGGTGTATATGCCAGTCTGGATATTATGGTGTATATACCAGTCTGGATATTATGATGTATATGCCAGTCTGGATATTATGATGTATATGCTAGTCTGGATATTATGGTGTATATGCCAGTCTGGATATTATGATGTATATGCCAGTCTGGATATTATGGTGTATATACCAGTCTAGATATTGTGGTGTATATGCTAGTCTGGATATTATGGTGTATATGCCAGTCTGGATATTATGATGTATATGCCAGTCTGGATATTATGGTGTATATGCCAGTCTGGATATTATGATGTATATGCCAGTCTGGATATTATGGTGTATATGCTAGTCTGGATATTGTGGTGTATATACCAGTCTGGATATTATGGTGTATATGCCAGTCTGGATATTATGATGTATATGCTAGTCTGGATATTATGGTGTATATGCCAGTCTGGATATTGTGGTGTATATGCCAGTCTGGATATTATGGTGTATATGCCAGTCTGGATATTATGGTGTATATGCCAGTCTGGATATTATGATGTATATGCTAGTCTGGATATTATGGTGTATATGCCAGTCTGGATATTATGATGTATATGCCAGTCTGGATATTATGGTGTACATGCCAGTCTGGATATTATGGTGTATATGCCAGTCTGGATATTGTGGTGTATATGCCAGTCTGGATATTATGATGTATATGCTAGTCTGGATATTATGGTGTATATGCCAGTCTGGATATTATGATGTATATGCTAGTCTGGATATTATGGTGTATATGCCAGTCTGGATATTATAGTGTATATGCCAGTCTGGATATTATGGTGTATATGCTGGTCTGGATATTATGGTGTGTATGCCAGTCTGGATATTATGGTGTATATGCCAGTCTGGATATTATGGTGTGTATGCCAGTCTGGATATTATGGTGTATATGCCAGTCTGGATATTGTGGTGTATATGCTAGTCTGGATATTATTGTGTATATGCCAGTCTGGATATTATGGTGTATATGCCAGTCTGGATATTGTGGTGTATATGCCAGTCTGGATATTGTGGTGTGTATGCCAGTCTGGATATTATGGTGTATATGCCAGTCTGGATATTGTGGTGTATATGCCAGTCTGGATATTATGGTGTGTATGCCAGTCTGGATATTGTGGTGTATATGCCAGTCTGGATATTATGGTGTATATGCCAGTCTGGATATTGTGGTGTATATGCCAGTCTGGATATTGTCGTGTATATGCCAGTCTGGATATTATGGTGTATATGCTAGTCTGGATATTATGGTGTATATGCCAGTCTGGATATTATGGTGTATATGCTAGTCTGGATATTATGGTGTATATGCTAGTCTGGATATTATGGTGTATATACCAGTCTGGATATTATGGTGTGTATGCCAGTCTGGATATTATGGTGTATATACCAGTCTGGATATTATGGTGTATATGCTAGTCTGGATATTATGGTGTATATTCTAGTCTGGATATTATGGTGTGTATGCCAGTCTGGATATTATGGTGTATATGCCAGTCTGGATATTATGGTGTATATGCTAGTCTGGATATTATGATGTATATACCAATCTGGATATTATGGTGTATATGCTAGTCTGGATATTATGGTGTATATGCCAGTCTGGATATTCTGGTGTATTTGCCAGTCTGGATATTATGGTGTATATACCAGTCTGGATATTGTGGTGTATATGCTAGTCTGGATATTATGGTGTATATGCCAGTCTGGATATTATGGTGTGTATGCCAGTTTGGATATTATGGTGTATATGCTAGTCTGGATATTATGGTGTATATTTCAGTCTGGATATTGTGGTGTATTTGCCAGTCTGGATATTATGGTGTATATACCAGTCTGGATATTATGGTGTATATGCCAGTCTGGATATTATGATGTATATGCCAGTCTGGATATTATGGTGTATATACCAGTCTGGATATTATGATGTATATGCCAGTCTGGATATTATGATGTTTATGCCAGTCTGGATATTATGATGTATATGCCAGTCTGGATATTATGGTGTATATACCAGTCTGGATATTATGATGTATATGCCAGTCTGGATATTATGGTGTACATGCCAGTCTGGATATTGTGGTGTATATGCCAGTCTGGATATTATGATGTATATGCTAGTCTGGATATTATGGTGTATATGCCAGTCTGGATATTATGATGTATTTGCCAGTCTGGATATTATGGTGTATATGCTAGTCTGGATATTATGGTGTATATGCCAGTCTGGATATTATGATGTATATGCTAGTCTGGATATTATGATGTATATGCCAGTCTGGATATTGTGGTGTATATGCCAGTCTGGATATTGTGGTGTATATGCCAGTCTGGATATTATGCTGTATATGCCAGTCTGGATATTATGATGTATATGCCAGTCTGGATATTATGATGTATATGCTAGTCTGGATATTATGGTGTATATACCAGTCTGGATATTATGATGTATATGCCAGTCTGGATATTATGATGTATATGCTAGTCTGGATATTATGGTGTATATGCCAGTCTGGATATTGTGGTGTATATGCCAGTCTGGATATTATGATGTATATGCCAGTCTGGATATTATGGTGTATATACCAGTCTGTATATTGTGGTGTATATGCTAGTCTGGATATTATGGTGTATATGCCATTCTGGATATTATGATGTATATGCCAGTCTGGATATTATGGTGTATATACCAGTCTGGATATTGTGGTGTATATGCCAGTCTGGATATTAGGATGTATATGCCAGTCAGGATATTATGGTGTATATACCAGTCTGGATATTATGATGTATATGCCAGTCTGGATATTATGGTGTATATGCTAGTCTGGATATTGTGGTGTATATACCAGTCTGGATATTATGGTGTATATGCCAGTCTGGATATTATGATGTATATGTCAGTCTGGATGTTATGGTGTACATGCCAGTCTGGATATTATGGTGTATATGCCAGTCTGGATATTGTGGTGTATATGCCAGTCTGGATATTATGATGTATATGCTAGTCTGGATATTATGGTGTATATGCCAGTCTGGATATTATGATGTATATGCTAGTCTGGATATTATGGTGTATATGCCAGTCTGGATATTATGGTGTGTATGCCAGTCTGGATATTATGGTGTGTATGCCAGTCTGGATATTATGGTGTATATGCCAGTCTGGATATTATGATGTATATGCTAGTCTGGATATTATGGTGTATATGCCAGTCTGGATATTATGGTGTATATGCTAGTCTGGATATTATGGTGTGTATGCCAGTCTGGATATTATGGTGTATATGCTAGTCTGGATATTATGATGTATATACCAATCTGGATATTATGGTGTATATGCTAGTCTGGATATTATGGTGTATATGCTAGTCTGGATATTGTGGTGTATTTGCCAGTCTGGATATTATGGTGTATATACCAGTCTGGATATTGTGGTGTATATGCTAGTCTGGATATTATGGTGTATATGCCTGTCTGGATATTATGGTGTGTATGCCAGTTTGGATATTATGGTGTGTATGCCAGTCTGGATATTATGGTGTATATGCTAGTCTGGATATTATGGTGTATATTTCAGTCTGGATATTGTGGTGTATTTGCCAGTCTGGATATTATGGTGTATATACCAGTCTGGATATTATGGTGTATATGCCAGTCTGGATATTATGATGTATATGCCAGTCTGGATATTATGATGTATATGCCAGTCTGGATATTGTGGTGTTTATGCCAGTCTGGATATTATGATGTATATGCCAGTCTGGATATTATGGTGTATATACCAGTCTGGATATTATGATGTATATGCCAGTCTGGATATTATGGTGTATATGCCAGTCTGGATATTGTGGTGTATATGCCAGTCTGGATATTATGATGTATTTGCCAGTCTGGATATTATGGTGTATATACCAGTCTGGATATTATGATGTATATGCCAGTCTGGATATTATGATGTATATGCTAGTCTGGATATTATGGTGTATATGCCAGTCTGGATATTATGATGTATATGCCAGTCTGGATATTATGGTGTATATACCAGTCTGGATATTGTGGTGTATATGCTAGTCTGGATATTATGGTGTATATGCCATTCTGGATATTATGATGTATATGCCAGTCTGGATATTATGGTGTATATACCAGTCTGGATATTATGGTGTATATGCCAGTCTGGATATTATGATGTATATGCCAGTCTGGATATTATGGTGTATATGCTAGTCTGGATATTGTGGTGTATATACCAGTCTGGATATTATGGTGTATATGCCAGTCTGGATATTATGATGTATATGCCAGTCTGGATATTATGGTGTATATGCCAGTCTGGATATTATGATGTATATGTCAGTCTGGATATTATGGTGTACATGCCAGTCTGGATATTATGGTGTATATGCCAGTCTGGATATTGTGGTGTATATGCCAGTCTGGATATTATGATGTATATGCTAGTCTGGATATTATGGTGTATATGCCAGTCTGGATATTATGGTGTGTATGCCAGTCTGGATATTATGGTGTGTATGCCAGTCTGGATATTATGGTGTATATGCCAGTCTGGATATTATGGTGTATATGCTAGTCTGGATATTATGGTGTATATGCCAGTCTGGATATTATGGTGTATATGCCAGTCGGGATATTATGGTGTATATGCCAGTCTGGATATTATGGTGTATATGCCATTCTGGATATTATGGTGTATATGCTAGTCTGGATATTATGGTGTATATGCCAGTCTGGATATTATGGTGTATATGCCAGTCTGGATATTGTGGTGTATATGCCAGTCTGGATATTATGATGTATATGTTAGTCTGGATATTATGGTGTATATGCCAGTCTGGATATTATGGTGTATATGCCAGTCTGGATATTGTGGTGTATATGCCAGTCTGGATATTATGATGTATATGCCAGTCTGGATATTGTGGTGTATATGCCAGTCTGGATATTATGATGTATATGCTAGTCTGGATATTATAGTGTATATGCCAGTCTGGATATTATGGTGTATATGCTAGTCTGGATATTATGGTGTATATTCCAGTCTGGATATTATGGTGTATATGCCAGTCTGGATATTATGGTGTATATGCTAGTCTGGATATTATGGTGTATATTCCAGTCTGGATATTATGGTGTATATACCAGTCTGGATATTATGGTGTATATGCCAGTCTGGATATTGTGGTGTATATGCCAGTCTGGATATTATGGTGTATATGCCAGTCTGGATATTATGGTGTATATGCCAGTCTTGATATTGTGGTGTATATGCCAGTCTAGATATTATGGTGTATATGCTAGTCTGGATATTATGATGTATATGCTAGTCTGGATATTATGGTGTATATGCCAGTCTGGATATTATGGTGTATATGCCAGTCTGGATATTGTGGTGTATATGCCAGTCTGGATATTGTGGTGTATATGCTAGTCTGGATATTGTGGTGTATATGCCAGTCTGGATATTATGGTGTATATGCCAGTCTGGATATTATGGTGTATATGCCAGTCTGGATATTGTGGTGTATATGCTAGTCTGGATATTATAGTGTATATGCCAGTCTGGATATTATGATGTATATGCCAGTCTGGATATTATGGTGTATATGCCAGTCTGGATATTGTGGTGTATATGCTAGTCTGGATATTATGGTGTATATGCCAGTCTGGATATTGTGTATATGCCAGTCTGGATATTATGGTGTATATGCCAGTCTGGATATTGTGGTGTATATGCCAGTCTGGATATTATGGTGTATATGCCAGTCTGGATATTGTGGTGTATATGCTAGTCTGGATATTATAGTGTATATGCCAGTCTGGATATTATGATGTATATGCCAGTCTGGATATTGTGGTGTATATGCCAGTCTGGATATTATGATGTATATGCCAGTCTGGATATTATAGTGTATATGCCAGTCTGGATATTATGGTGTATATACCAGTCTGGATATTATGGTGTATATGCCAGTCTGGATATTGTGGTGTATATGCCAGTCTGGATATTATGGTGTATATGCCAGTCTGGATATTGTGGTGTATATGCCAGTCTGGATATTATAGTGTATATGCCAGTCTGGATATTATGATGTATATGCCAGTCTGGATATTGTGGTGTATATGCCAGTCTGGATATTATGATGTATATGCCAGTCTGGATATTATAGTGTATATGCCAGTCTGGATATTATGGTGTATATACCAGTCTGGATATTATGGTGTATATGCCAGTCTGGATATTATGGTGTATATGCCAGTCTGGATATTGTGGTGTATATGCCAGTCTGGATATTATGGTGTATATGCCAGTCTGGATATTGTGGTGTATATGTCAGTCTGGATATTGTGGTGTATATGCCAGTCTGGATATTATGGTGTATATGCCAGTCTGGATATTGTGGTGTATATGCTAGTCTGGATATTGTGGTGTATATGCCAGTCTGGATATTATGGTGTATATGCCATTCTGGATATTATGGTGTATATGCCAGTCTGGATATTATGGTGTATATGCCAGTCTGGATATTATGATGTATATGCTAGTCTGGATATTATGGTGTATATGCCAGTCTGGATATTATGATGTATATGCCAGTCTGGATATTGTGGTGTATATGCCAGTCTGGATATTATGATGTATATGCTAGTCTGGATATTATAGTGTATATGCCAGTCTGGATATTATGGTGTATATGCTAGTCTGGATATTATGGTGTATATTCCAGTCTGGATATTATGGTGTATATGCCAGTCTGGATATTATGGTGTATATGCTAGTCTGGATATTATGGTGTATATCCCAGTCTGGATATTATGGTGTATATACCAGTCTGGATATTATGGTGTATATGCCAGTCTGGATATTGTGGTGTATATGCCAGTCTGGATATTATGGTGTATATGCCAGTCTGGATATTGTGGTGTATATGCCAGTCTGGATATTATGGTGTATATGCTAGTCTGGATATTATGATGTATATGCCAGTCTGGATATTATGGTGTATATGCCAGTCTGGATATTATGGTGTATATGCCAGTCTGGATATTATGATGTATATGCTAGTCTGGATATTATGGTGTATATGCCAGTCTGGATATTATGATGTATATGCCAGTCTGGATATTATGGTGTATATGCCAGTCTGGATATTATGATGTATATACCAGTCTGGATATTGTGGTGTATATGCTAGTCTGGATATTATGGTGTATATGCCAGTCTGGATATTATGGTGTACATGCTAGTCTGGATATTATGATGTATATGCCAGTCTGGATATTATGATGTATATGCTAGTCTGGATATTATGGTGTATATGCCAGTCTGGATATTATGATGTATATGCCAGTCTGGATATTATGGTGTATATTCCAGTCTGGATATTATGGTGTATATGCCAGTCTGGATATTATGGTGTATATGCCAGTCTGGATATTGTGGTGTATATGCTAGTCTGGATATTATGGTGTATATGCCAGTCTGGATATTGTGGTGTATATGCCAGTCTGGATATTATAGTGTATATGCCAGTCTGGATATTATGATGTATATGCCAGTCTGGATATTGTGGTGTATATGCCAGTCTGGATATTATGATGTATATGCCAGTCTGGATATTATAGTGTATATGCCAGTCTGGATATTATGGTGTGTATGCCAGTCTGGATATTATGGTGTGTATACCAGTCTGGATATTATGATGTATATACCAGTCTGGATATTATGGTGTATATGCCAGTCTGGATATTGTGGTGTATATGCTAGTCTGGATATTATGGTGTATATGCCAGTCTGGATATTGTGGTGTATATGCCAGTCTGGATATTGTGGTGTATATGCCAGTCTGGATATTATGGTGTATATGCCAGTCTGGATATTGTGGTGTATATGTCAGTCTGGATATTGTGGTGTATATGCCAGTCTGGATATTATGGTGTATATGCCAGTCTGGATATTGTGGTGTATATGCTAGTCTGGATATTGTGGTGTATATGCCAGTCTGGATATTGTGGTGTATATGCTAGTCTGGATATTGTGGTGTATATGCCAGTCTGGAAATTATGGTGTATATGCCAGTCTGGATATTGTGGTGTATATGCCAGTCTGGATATTATGGTGTATATGCTAGTCTGGATATTATGATGTATATGCCAGTCTGGATATTATGGTGTATATGCTAGTCTGGATATTATGGTGTATATGCCAGTCTGGATATTATGATGTATATGCCAGTCTGGATATTATGGTGTATATGCCAGTCTGGATATTATGATGTATATACCAGTCTGGATATTATGGTGTATATGCCAGTCTGGATATTATGATGTATATACCAGTCTGGATATTATGATGTATATGCTAGTCTGGATATTATAGTGTATATGCCAGTCTGGATATTATGGTGTATATGCCAGTCTGGATATTATGGTGTATATGCTAGTCTGGATATTATGGTGTATATTCCAGTCTGGATATTATGGTGTATATACCAGTCTGGATATTATGGTGTATATGCCAGTCTGGATATTGTGGTGTATATGCCAGTCTGGATATTATGGTGTATATGCCAGTCTGGATATTGTGGTGTATATGCCAGTCTGGATATTATGGTGTATATGCCAGTCTGGATATTGTGGTGTATATGCCAGTCTGGATATTGTGGTGTATATGCCAGTCTGGATATTATGGTGTATATGCCAGTCTGGATATTGTGGTGTATATGCTAGTCTGGATATTATGGTGTATATTCCAGTCTGGATATTATGGTGTATATGCCAGTCTGGATATTATGATGTATATGCCAGTCTGGATATTGTGGTGTATATGCTAGTCTGGATATTATAGTGTATATGCCAGTCTGGATATTATGATGTATATGCCAGTCTTGATATTGTGGTGTATATGCCAGTCTGGATATTATGGTGTATATACCAGTCTGGATATTGTGGTGTATATGCCAGTCTGGATATTGTGGTGTATATGCCAGTCTGGATATTATAGTGTATATGCCAGTCTGGATATTATGGTGTATATACCAGTCTGGATATTATGGTGTGTATGCCAGTCTGGATATTATGGTGTATATGCCAGTCTGGATATTATGATGTATATGCTAGTCTGGATATTATGGTGTATATGCCAGTCTGGATATTATGATGTATATGCTAGTCTGGATATTATGGTGTATATGCCAGTCTGGATATTATGGTGTATATGTCAGTCTGGATATTATGGTGTATATGCCAGTCTGGATATTATGATGTATATGCTAGTCTGGATATTATGGTGTTTATACCAGTCTGGATATTGTGGTGTATATGCCAGTCTGGATATTGTGGTGTATATGCCAGTCTGGATATTATGGTGTATATGCCAGTCTGGATATTGTGGTGTATATGCCAGTCTGGATATTATGGTGTATATGCTAGTCTGGATATTA
Source organism: Rhinophrynus dorsalis (assembly GCA_037306005.1). NCBI lineage: Eukaryota > Metazoa > Chordata > Amphibia > Anura > Rhinophrynidae > Rhinophrynus > Rhinophrynus dorsalis. The sequence continues at coordinate 57,674 of JBBDGT010000141.1, read as the reverse complement.
TGGTGTATATACCAGTCTGGATATTATGGTGTATATGCCAGTCTGGATATTGTGGTGTATATGCTAGTCTGGATATTATGGTGTATATGCCAGTCTGGATATTATGGTGTATATGCCAGTCTGGATATTATGGTGTATATGCCAGTCTGGATATTATGATGTATATGCCAGTCTGGATATTATGGTGTATATGCCAGTCTGGATATTGTGGTGTATATGCTAGTCTGGATATTATAGTGTATATGCCAGTTTGGATATTATGATGTATATGCCAGTCTGGATATTGTGGTGTATATGCCAGTCTGGATATTATGATGTATATGCCAGTCTGGATATTATAGTGTATATGCCAGTCTGGATATTATGATGTATATGCTAGTCTGGATATTATGGTGTATATGCCAGTCTGGATATTATGGTGTATATGCTAGTCTGGATATTATGATGTATATACCAGTCTGGATATTATGGTGTATATGCCAGTCTGGATATTATGGTGTATATGCCAGTCTGGATATTGTGGTGTATTTGCCAGTCTGGATATTATGGTGTATATGCCAGTCTGGATATTGTGGTGTATATGCTAGTCTGGATATTATGGTGTATATGCCAGTCTGGATATTGTGGTGTATATGCCAGTCTGGATATTATGGTGTATATGCCAGTCTGGATATTGTGGTGTATATGCCAGTCTGGATATTATGGTGTATATACCAGTCTGGATATTGTGGTGTATATGCCAGTCTGGATATTGTGGTGTATATGCCAGTCTGGATATTATGATGTATATGCCAGTCTGGATATTATAGTGTATATGCCAGTCTGGATATTATGGTGTATATACCAGTCTGGATATTATGGTGTGTATGCCAGTCTGGATATTATGATGTATATGCCAGTCTGGATATTATGATGTATATGCTAGTCTGGATATTATGGTGTATATGCTAGTCTGGATATTATGATGTATATGCCAGTCTGGATATTATGGTGTATATGCCAGTCTGGATATTATGATGTATATGCTAGTCTGGATATTATGGTGTTTATACCAGTCTGGATATTGTGGTGTATATGCCAGTCTGGATATTATGATGTATATGCTAGTCTGGATATTGTGGTGTATATGCTAGTCTGGATATTATGGTGTATATGCCAGTCTGGATATTATGGTGTATATGCCAGTCTGGATATTGTGGTGTATATGCTAGTCTGGATATTATGGTGTATATGCCAGTCTGGATATTATGATGTATATGCCAGTCTGGATATTATGGTGTATATGCCAGTCTGGATATTGTGGTGTATATGCCAGTCTGGATATTATGATGTATATGCCAGTCTGGATATTATAGTGTATATGCCAGTCTGGATATTATGATGTATATGCCAGTCTGGATATTATGATGTATATGCTAGTCTGGATATTATGGTGTATATGCCAGTCTGGATATTATGGTGTATATGCTAGTCTGGATATTATGATGTATATACCAGTCTGGATATTATGGTGTATATGCTAGTCTGGATATTATGGTGTATATGCCAGTCTGGATATTGTGGTGTATTTGCCAGTCTGGATATTGTGGTGTATATGCCAGTCTGGATATTATGGTGTATATGCCAGTCTGGATATTATGATGTATATGCCAGTCTGGATATTGTGGTGTATATGCCAGTCTGGATATTATGGTGTATATGCCAGTCTGGATATTATGGTGTATATGCCAGTCTGGATATTGTGGTGTATATGCCAGTCTGGATATTATGGTGTATATGCTAGTCTGGATATTATGGTGTATATACCAGTCTGGATATTATGGTGTATATGCTAGTCTGGATATTATGGTGTATATGCCAGTCTGGATATTATGGTGTATATGCCAGTCTGGATATTGTGGTGTATATGCCAGTCTGGATATTATGGTGTATATGTCAGTCTGGATATTATGGTGTATATACCAGTCTGGATATTATGATGTATATGCTAGTCTGGATATTATGGTGTATATGCCAGTCTGGATATTATGGTGTATATGCCAGTCTGGATATTGTGGTGTATATGCCAGTCTGGATATTATGGTGTATATGCTAGTCTGGATATTATGGTGTATATACCAGTCTGGATATTATGGTGTATATGCTAGTCTGGATATTATGGTGTATATGTCAGTCTGGATATTATGATGTATATACCAGTCTGGATATTATGGTGTATATGCCAGTCTGGATATTATGGTGTATATGTCAGTCTGGATATTATGATGTATATGCCAGTCTGGATATTGTGGTGTATATGTCAGTCTGGATATTATGATGTATATACCAGTCTGGATATTATGGTGTATATGTCAGTCTGGATATTATGATGTATATACCAGTCTGGATATTATGGTGTATATGTCAGTCTGGATATTATGATGTATATGCCAGTCTGGATATTGTGGTGTATATGCCAGTCTGGATATTATGGTGTATATGCCAGTCTGGATATTGTGGTGTATATGCCAGTCTGGATATTGTGGTGTATATGTCAGTCCGGATATTATGGTGTATATGTCAGTCTGGATATTGTGGTGTATATGCCAGTCTGGATATTGTGGTGTATATGCCAGTCTGGATATTATGGTGTATATGTCAGTCTGGATATTATGATGTATATACCAGTCTGGATATTATGGTGTATATGCCAGTCTGGATATTGTGGTGTATATGACAGTCTGGATATTATGGTGTATATGCCAGTCTGGATATTATGATGTATATGTCAGTCTGGATATTATGATGTATATACCAGTCTGGATATTATGGTGTATATGCCAGTCTGGATATTGTGGTGTATATGCCAGTCTGGATATTATGGTGTATATGCCAGTCTAGATATTATGGTGTACATGCTAGTCTGGATATTATGATGTATATGCCAGTCTGGATATTATGATGTATATGCTAGTCTGGATATTATGGTGTATATGCCAGTCTGGATATTATGGTGTATATGCCAGTCTGGATATTGTGGTGTATATGCTAGTCTGGATATTATAGTGTATATGCCAGTCTGGATATTATGATGTATATGCCAGTCTGGATATTGTGGTGTATATGCCAGTCTGGATATTATGATGTATATGCCAGTCTGGATATTATAGTGTATATGCCAGTCTGGATATTATGATGTATATGCTAGTCTGGATATTATGGTGTATATGCTAGTCTGGATATTATGATGTATATACCAGTCTGGATATTATGGTGTATATGCCAGTCTGGATATTGTGGTGTATTTGCCAGTCTGGATATTATGGTGTATATGCCAGTCTGGATATTATGGTGTATATGCCAGTCTGGATATTGTGGTGTATATGCTAGTCTGGATATTATGGTGTATATGCCAGTCTGGATATTATGATGTATATGCCAGTCTGGATATTGTGGTGTATATGCCAGTCTGGATATTATGGTGTATATGCCAGTCTGGATATTATGATGTATATGCTAGTCTGGATATTATGGTGTATATACCAGTCTGGATATTATGGTGTATATGCCAGTCTGGATATTATGGTGTATATACCAGTCTGGATATTATGGTGTATATACCAGTCTGGATATTATGGTGTATATGCCAGTCTGGATATTATGGTGTATATGCTAGTCTGGATATTATGGTGTATATGCCAGTCTGGATATTATGGTGTATATACCAGTCTGGATATTATGATGTATATGCTAGTCTGGATATTATGGTGTATATGCCAGTCTGGATATTATGGTGTATATGCTAGTCTGGATATTATGGTGTATATGCCAGTCTGGATATTATGGTGTATATGTCAGTCTGTATATTGTGGTGTATATGCCAGTCTGGATATTGTGGTGTATATGCCAGTCTGGATATTATGGTGTATATACCAGTCTGGATATTATGGTGTATATGCTAGTCTGGATATTATGGTGTATATGTCAGTCTGGATATTATGGTGTATATGCCAGTCTGGATATTATGGTGTATATGTCAGTCTGGATATTATGATGTATATGCCAGTCTGGATATTGTGGTGTATATGTCAGTCTGGATATTATGATGTATATACCAGTCTGGATATTATGGTGTATATGCCAGTCTGGATATTGTGGTGTATATGCCAGTCTGGATATTGTGGTGTATATACCAGTCTGGGTATTGTGGTGTATATGTCAGTCTGGATATTGTGGTGTATATGCCAGTCTGGATATTATGGTGTATATGCTAGTCTGGATATTATGGTGTATATGTCAGTCTGGATATTATGATGTATATCCCAGTCTGGATATTATGGTGTATATGCCAATCTGGATATTGTGGTGTATATGCCAGTCTGGATATTATGGTGTATATGTCAGTCTGGATATTATGATGTATATACCAGTCTGGATATTATGGTGTATATGCCAGTCTGGATATTATGGTGTATATGCCAGTCTAGATATTATGGTGTACATGCTAGTCTGGATATTATGATGTATATGCCAGTCTGGATATTATGGTGTATATGCCAGTCTGGATATTATGATGTATATGCTAGTCTGGATATTATGGTGTTTATACCAGTATGGATATTGTGGTGTATATGCTAGTCTGGATATTATGGTGTATATGCCAGTCTGGATATTGTGGTGTATATGCCAGTCTGGATATTATGGTGTATATGCTAGTCTGGATATTATGGTGTATATGCCAGTCTGGATATTGTGGTGTATTTGCCAGTCTGGATATTATGGTGTATATACCAGTCTGGATATTGTGGTGTATATGCTAGTCTGGATATTATGGTGTATATGCCAGTCTGGATATTGTGGTGTATATGCCAGTCTGGATATTATGATGTATATGCCAGTCTGGATATTATGATGTATATGCTAGTCTGGATATTATGGTGTATATGCCAGTCTGGATATTATGGTGTATATGCCAGTCTGGATATTGTGGTGTATATGCTAGTCTGGATATTATAGTGTATATGCCAGTCTGGATATTATGATGTATATGCCAGTCTGGATATTGTGGTGTATATACCAGTCTGGATATTGTGGTGTATATGCCAGTCTGGATATTGTGGTGTATATGCCAGTCTGGATATTATGATGTATATGCCAGTCTGGATATTATGGTGTATATGCCAGTCTGGATATTATGGTGTGTATGCCAGTCTGGATATTATGATGTATATGCCAGTCTGGATATTATGATGTATATGCTAGTCTGGATATTATGGTGTATATGCTAGTCTGGATATTATGATGTATATGCCAGTCTGGATATTATGGTGTATATGCCAGTCTGGATATTATGATGTATATGCTAGTCTGGATATTATGGTGTTTATACCAGTCTGGATATTGTGGTGTATATGCCAGTCTGGATATTATGATGTATATGCTAGTCTGGATATTATGGTGTATATGCCAGTCTGGATATTGTGGTGTATATGCTAGTCTGGATATTATGGTGTATATGCCAGTCTGGATATTATGGTGTATATGCCAGTCTGGATATTGTGGTGTATATGCTAGTCTGGATATTATAGTGTATATGCCAGTCTGGATATTATGATGTATATGCCAGTCTGGATATTATGGTGTATATGCCAGTCTGGATATTGTGGTGTATATGCCAGTCTGGATATTATGATGTATATGCCAGTCTGGATATTATAGTGTATATGCCAGTCTGGATATTATGATGTATATGCTAGTCTGGATATTATTGTGTATATGCCAGTCTGGATATTATGGTGTATATGCTAGTCTGGATATTATGATGTATATACCAGTCTGGATATTATGGTGTATATGCTAGTCTGGATATTATGGTGTATATGCCAGTCTGGATATTGTGGTGTATTTGCCAGTCTGGATATTGTGGTGTATATGCCAGTCTGGATATTATGGTGTATATGCCAGTCTGGATATTATGATGTATATGCCAGTCTGGATATTGTGGTGTATATGCCAGTCTGGATATTATGGTGTATATGCCAGTCTGGATATTATGATGTATATGCCAGTCTGGATATTATGGTGTATATGCCAGTCTGGATATTATGGTGTATATGCCAGTCTGGATATTGTGGTGTATATGCCAGTCTGGATATTATGGTGTATATGCTAGTCTGGATATTATGGTGTATATACCAGTCTGGATATTATGGTGTATATGCTAGTCTGGATATTATGGTGTATATGCCAGTCTGGATATTATGGTGTATATGCCAGTCTGGATATTGTGGTGTATATGCCAGTCTGGATATTATGGTGTATATGTCAGTCTGGATATTATGGTGTATATACCAGTCTGGATATTATGATGTATATGCTAGTCTGGATATTATGGTGTATATGCCAGTCTGGATATTATGGTGTATATGCCAGTCTGGATATTGTGGTGTATATGCCAGTCTAGATATTATGGTGTATATGCTAGTCTGGATATTATGGTGTATATACCAGTCTGGATATTATGGTGTATATGCTAGTCTGGATATTATGGTGTATATGTCAGTCTGGATATTATGATGTATATACCAGTCTGGATATTATGGTGTATATGCCAGTCTGGATATTATGGTGTATATGTCAGTCTGGATATTATGATGTATATGCCAGTCTGGATATTGTGGTGTATATGTCAGTCTGGATATTATGATGTATATACCAGTCTGGATATTATGGTGTATATGTCAGTCTGGATTTTATGATGTATATACCAGTCTGGATATTATGGTGTATATGTCAGTCTGGATATTATGATGTATATGCCAGTCTGGATATTGTGGTGTATATGCCAGTCTGGATATTATGGTGTATATGCCAGTCTGGATATTGTGGTGTATATGTCAGTCCGGATATTATGGTGTATATGTCAGTCTGGATATTGTGGTGTATATGCCAGTCTGGATATTGTGGTGTATATGCCAGTCTGGATATTATGGTGTATATGTCAGTCTGGATATTATGATGTATATACCAGTCTGGATATTATGGTGTATATGCCAGTCTGGATATTGTGGTGTATATGACAGTCTGGATATTATGGTGTATATGCCAGTCTGGATATTATGATGTATATGTCAGTCTGGATATTATGATGTATATACCAGTCTGGATATTATGGTGTATATGCCAGTCTGGATATTGTGGTGTATATGCCAGTCTAGATATTATGGTGTACATGCTAGTCTGGATATTATGATGTATATGCCAGTCTGGATATTATGGTGTATATGCCAGTCTGGATATTATGATGTATATGCTAGTCTGGATATTATGGTGTTTATACCAGTCTGGATATTGTGGTGTATATGCCAGTCTGGATATTATGGTGTATATGCCAGTCTGGATATTATGGTGTATATGCCAGTCTGGGTATTATGATGTATATGCCAGTCTGGATATTATGGTGTATATGCTAGTCTGGATATTATGGTGTATATGCCAGTCTGGGTATTATGATGTATATGCCAGTCTGGATATTATGGTGTATATACCAGTCTGGATATTATGGTGTATATGTCAGTCTGGATATTATGATGTATATGCCAGTCTGGATATTATGATGTATATGCTAGTCTGGATATTATGGTGTATATGCCAGTCTGGATATTATGGTGTATATACCAGTCTGGATATTGTGGTGTATATGCCAGTCTGGATATTGTGGTGTATATACCAGTCTGGATATTGTGGTGTATATGCCAGTCTGGATATTATGGTGTATATGCCAGTCTGGGTATTATGATGTATATGCCAGTCTGGATATTATGGTGTATATGCTAGTCTGGATATTATGGTGTATATGCCAGTCTGGGTATTATGGTGTATATGCCAGTCTGGATATTATGGTGTATATGTCAGTCTGGATATTATGGTGTATATGCCAGTCTGGATATTATGGTGTATATGCCAGTCTGGATATTATGATGTATATTCCAGTCTGGATATTATGGTGTATATGCCAGTCTGGATATTATGGTGTATATGCCAGTCTGGATATTATGATGTATATGCCAGTCTGGATATTATGGTGTATATGCCAGTCTGGATATTATGGTGTATATGCCAGTCTGGATGTTATGGTGTATATGCTAGTCTGGATATTATGGTGTATATGCCAGTCTGGATATTATGGTGTATATGCCAGTCTGTATATTATGGTGTATATACCAGTCTGGATATTGTGGTGTATATGCCAGTCTGGATATTATGGTGTATATGCTAGTCTGGATATTATGGTGTATATGCCAGTCTGGATATTATGGTGTATATGCCAGTCTGGATATTATGGTGTATATGCCAGTCTGGGTATTGTGGTGTATATGCCAGTCTGGATATTATGATGTATATGCCAGTCTGGATATTATGGTGTATATGCTAGTCTGGATATTATGGTGTATATGTCAGTCTGGATATTATGGTGTATATACCAGTCTGGATATTATGGTGTATATGTCAGTCTGGATATTATAGTGTATATGCTAGTCTGGATATTATGGTGTATATGCCAGTCTGGGTATTGTGGTGTATATGCCAGTCTGGATATTATGATGTATATGCCAGTCTGGATATTATGGTGTATATGCTAGTCTGGATATTATGGTGTATATGTCAGTCTGGATATTATGGTGTATATGCCAGTCTGGATATTGTGGTGTATATGCCAGTCTGGATATTATGGTGTATATGCCAGTCTGGATATTATGGTGTATATACCAGTCTGGGTATTGTGGTGTATATGCCAGTCTTGATATTATGGTGTATATACCAGTCTGGATATTATGGTGTATATGCCAGTCTGGATATTATGGTGTATATGCCAGTCTGGATATTATGGTGTATATACCAGTCTGGGTATTGTGGTGTATATGCCAGTCTGGATATTATGATGTATATGCCAGTCTGGATATTATGGTGTATATGCTAGTCTGGATATTATGGTGTATATGCCAGTCTGGATATTATGGTGTACATGCTAGTCTGGATATTATGGTGTATATGCCAGTCTGGATATTATGGTGTATATGTCAGTCTGGATATTATGGTGTACATGCTAGTCTGGATATTATGGTGTATATGCCAGTCTGGATATTATGGTGTACATGCTAGTCTGGATATTATGGTGTATATGTCAATCTGGATATTATGGTGTATATGTCAGTCTGGATATTATGGTGTACATGCTAGTCTGGATATTATGGTGTATATGCTAGTCTGGATATTATGGTGTATATGCTAGTCTGGATATTATGGTGTATATGCCAGTCTGGATATTATGATGTATATGCCAGTCTGGATATTATGGTGTATATGCTAGTCTGGATATTATGGTGTATATCCCAGTCTGGATATTATGGTGTACATGCTAGTCTGGATATTATGGTGTATATGCCAGTCTGGATATTATGGTGTATATGTCAGTCTGGATATTATGGTGTACATGCTAGTCTGGATATTATGGTGTATATGCTAGTCTGGATATTATGGTGTATATGCCAGTCTGGATATTATGGTGTATATGCCAGTCTGGATATTATGGTGTATATGCCAGTCTGGGTATTGTGGTGTATATGCCAGTCTGGATATTATGATGTATATGCCAGTCTGGATATTATGGTGTATATGCTAGTCTGGATATTATGGTGTATATGTCAGTCTGGATATTATGGTGTATATACCAGTCTGGATATTATGGTGTATATGTCAGTCTGGATATTATGGTGTATATACCAGTCTGGATATTATGATGTATATGCCAGTCTGGATATTATGATGTATATGCTAGTCTGGATATTATGGTGTATATGCTAGTCTGGATATTATGATGTATATGCCAGTCTGGATATTATGGTGTATATGCCAGTCTGGATATTATGATGTATATGCTAGTCTGGATATTATGGTGTTTATACCAGTCTGGATATTGTGGTGTATATGCCAGTCTGGATATTATGATGTATATGCTAGTCTGGATATTATGGTGTATATGCCAGTCTGGATATTGTGGTGTATATGCTAGTCTGGATATTATGGTGTATATGCCAGTCTGGATATTATGGTGTATATGCCAGTCTGGATATTGTGGTGTATATGCTAGTCTGGATATTATAGTGTATATGCCAGTCTGGATATTATGATGTATATGCCAGTCTGGATATTATGGTGTATATGCCAGTCTGGATATTGTGGTGTATATGCCAGTCTGGATATTATGATGTATATGCCAGTCTGGATATTATAGTGTATATGCCAGTCTGGATATTATGATGTATATGCTAGTCTGGATATTATTGTGTATATGCCAGTCTGGATATTATGGTGTATATGCTAGTCTGGATATTATGATGTATATACCAGTCTGGATATTATGGTGTATATGCTAGTCTGGATATTATGGTGTATATGCCAGTCTGGATATTGTGGTGTATTTGCCAGTCTGGATATTGTGGTGTATATGCCAGTCTGGATATTATGGTGTATATGCCAGTCTGGATATTATGATGTATATGCCAGTCTGGATATTGTTGTGTATATGCCAGTCTGGATATTATGGTGTATATGCCAGTCTGGATATTATGATGTATATGCCAGTCTGGATATTATGGTGTATATGCCAGTCTGGATATTATGGTGTATATGCCAGTCTGGATATTGTGGTGTATATGCCAGTCTGGATATTATGGTGTATATGCTAGTCTGGATATTATGGTGTATATACCAGTCTGGATATTATGGTGTATATGCTAGTCTGGATATTATGGTGTATATGCCAGTCTGGATATTATGGTGTATATGCCAGTCTGGATATTGTGGTGTATATGCCAGTCTGGATATTATGGTGTATATGTCAGTCTGGATATTATGGTGTATATACCAGTCTGGATATTATGATGTATATGCTAGTCTGGATATTATGGTGTATATGCCAGTCTGGATATTATGGTGTATATGCCAGTCTGGATATTGTGGTGTATATGCCAGTCTAGATATTATGGTGTATATGCTAGTCTGGATATTATGGTGTATATACCAGTCTGGATATTATGGTGTATATGCTAGTCTGGATATTATGGTGTATATGTCAGTCTGGATATTATGATGTATATACCAGTCTGGATATTATTGTGTATATGCCAGTCTGGATATTATGGTGTATATGTCAGTCTGGATATTATGATGTATATGCCAGTCTGGATATTGTGGTGTATATGTCAGTCTGGATATTATGATGTATATACCAGTCTGGATATTATGGTGTATATGTCAGTCTGGATTTTATGATGTATATACCAGTCTGGATATTATGGTGTATATGTCAGTCTGGATATTATGATGTATATGCCAGTCTGGATATTGTGGTGTATATGCCAGTCTGGATATTATGGTGTATATGCCAGTCTGGATATTGTGGTGTATATGCCAGTCTGGATATTGTGGTGTATATGTCAGTCCGGATATTATGGTGTATATGTCAGTCTGGATATTGTGGTGTATATGCCAGTCTGGATATTGTGGTGTATATGCCAGTCTGGATATTATGGTGTATATGTCAGTCTGGATATTATGATGTATATACCAGTCTGGATATTATGGTGTATATGCCAGTCTGGATATTGTGGTGTATATGACAGTCTGGATATTATGGTGTATATGCCAGTCTGGATATTATGATGTATATGTCAGTCTGGATATTATGATGTATATACCAGTCTGGATATTATGGTGTATATGCCAGTCTGGATATTGTGGTGTATATGCCAGTCTAGATATTATGGTGTACATGCTAGTCTGGATATTATGATGTATATGCCAGTCTGGATATTATGGTGTATATGCCAGTCTGGATATTATGATGTATATGCTAGTCTGGATATTATGGTGTTTATACCAGTCTGGATATTGTGGTGTATATGCCAGTCTGGATATTATGGTGTATATGCCAGTCTGGATATTATGGTGTATATGCCAGTCTGGGTATTATGATGTATATGCCAGTCTGGATATTATGGTGTATATGCTAGTCTGGATATTATGGTGTATATGCCAGTCTGGGTATTATGATGTATATGCCAGTCTGGATATTATGGTGTATATACCAGTCTGGATATTATGGTGTATATGTCAGTCTGGATATTATGATGTATATGCCAGTCTGGATATTATGATGTATATGCTAGTCTGGATATTATGGTGTATATGCCAGTCTGGATATTATGGTGTATATACCAGTCTGGATATTGTGGTGTATATGCCAGTCTGGATATTGTGGTGTATATACCAGTCTGGATATTGTGGTGTATATGCCAGTCTGGATATTATGGTGTATATGCCAGTCTGGGTATTATGATGTATATGCCAGTCTGGATATTATGGTGTATATGCCAGTCTGGGTATTATGGTGTATATGCCAGTCTGGATATTATGGTGTATATGTCAGTCTGGATATTATGGTGTATATGCCAGTCTGGATATTATGGTGTATATGCCAGTCTGGATATTATGATGTATATGCCAGTCTGGATATTATGGTGTATATGCCAGTCTGGATATTATGGTGTATATGCCAGTCTGGATATTATGGTGTATATGCCAGTCTGGATGTTATGGTGTATATGCTAGTCTGGATATTATGGTGTATATGCCAGTCTGGATATTATGGTGTATATGCCAGTCTGTATATTATGGTGTATATACCAGTCTGGATATTGTGGTGTATATGCCAGTCTGGATATTATGGTGTATATGCTAGTCTGGATATTATGGTGTATATGCCAGTCTGGATATTATGGTGTATATGCCAGTCTGGATATTATGGTGTATATGCCAGTCTGGGTATTGTGGTGTATATGCCAGTCTGGATATTATGATGTATATGCCAGTCTGGATATTATGGTGTATATGCTAGTCTGGATATTATGGTGTATATGTCAGTCTGGATATTATGGTGTATATACCAGTCTGGATATTATGGTGTATATGTCAGTCTGGATATTATAGTGTATATGCTAGTCTGGATATTATGGTGTATATGCCAGTCTGGGTATTGTGGTGTATATGCCAGTCTGGATATTATGATGTATATGCCAGTCTGGATATTATGGTGTATATGCTAGTCTGGATATTATGGTGTATATGTCAGTCTGGATATTATGGTGTATATGCCAGTCTGGATATTGTGGTGTATATGCCAGTCTGGATATTATGGTGTATATGCCAGTCTGGATATTATGGTGTATATACCAGTCTGGGTATTGTGGTGTATATGCCAGTCTTGATATTATGGTGTATATACCAGTCTGGATATTATGGTGTATATGCCAGTCTGGATATTATGGTGTATATGCCAGTCTGGATATTATGGTGTATATACCAGTCTGGGTATTGTGGTGTATATGCCAGTCTGGATATTATGATGTATATGCCAGTCTGGATATTATGGTGTATATGCTAGTCTGGATATTATGGTGTATATGCCAGTCTGGATATTATGGTGTACATGCTAGTCTGGATATTATGGTGTATATGCCAGTCTGGATATTATGGTGTATATGTCAGTCTGGATATTATGGTGTACATGCTAGTCTGGATATTATGGTGTATATGCCAGTCTGGATATTATGGTGTACATGCTAGTCTGGATATTATGGTGTATATGTCAATCTGGATATTATGGTGTATATGTCAGTCTGGATATTATGGTGTACATGCTAGTCTGGATATTATGGTGTATATGCTAGTCTGGATATTATGGTGTATATGCCAGTCTGGATATTATGATGTATATGCCAGTCTGGATATTATGGTGTATATGCTAGTCTGGATATTATGGTGTATATCCCAGTCTGGATATTATGGTGTACATGCTAGTCTGGATATTATGGTGTATATGCCAGTCTGGATATTATGGTGTATATGTCAGTCTGGATATTATGGTGTACATGCTAGTCTGGATATTATGGTGTATATGCTAGTCTGGATATTATGGTGTATATGCCAGTCTGGATATTATGGTGTATATGCCAGTCTGGATATTATGGTGTATATGCCAGTCTGGGTATTGTGGTGTATATGCCAGTCTGGATATTATGATGTATATGCCAGTCTGGATATTATGGTGTATATGTCAGTCTGGATATTATGGTGTATATACCAGTCTGGATATTATGGTGTATATGTCAGTCTGGATATTATAGTGTATATGCTAGTCTGGATATTATGGTGTATATGCCAGTCTGGGTATTGTGGTGTATATGCCAGTCTGGATATTATGATGTATATGCCAGTCTGGATATTATGGTGTATATGTCAGTCTGGATATTATGGTGTATATGCCAGTCTGGATATTGTGGTGTATATGCCAGTCTGGATATTATGGTGTATATGCCAGTCTGGATATTATGGTGTATATACCAGTCTGGGTATTGTGGTGTATATGCCAGTCTGGATATTATGGTGTATATGCCAGTCTGGATATTATGGTGTATATACCAGTCTGGATATTATGATGTATATGCCAGTCTGGATATTATGGTGTATATGCTAGTCTGGATATTATGGTGTATATGCCAGTCTGGATATTATGGTGTATATGCTAGTCTGGATATTATGATGTATATGCCAGTCTGGATATTATGGTGTATATGCCAGTCTGGATATTATGGTGTATATGTCAGTCTGGATATTATGGTGTACATGCTAGTCTGGATATTATGGTGTATATACCAGTCTGGATATTATGGTGTATATGCTAGTCTGGATATTATGGTGTATATACCAGTCTGGATATTATGGTGTATATGCTAGTCTGGATATTATGATGTATATGCCAGTCTGGATATTATGATGTATATGCCAGTCTGGATATTATGGTGTATATGCCAGTCTGGATATTATGATGTATATGTCAGTCTGGATATTATGGTGTATATGTCAGTCTGGATATTATGGTGTATATACCAGTCTGGATATTATGGTGTATATACCAGTCTGGATATTATGGTGTATATGCTAGTCTGGATATTATGATGTATATGCCAGTCTGGATATTATGGTGTATATGCTAGTCTGGATATTATGGTGTATATGCCAGTCTGGATATTATGGTGTATATGCTAGTCTGGATATTATGATGTATATGCCAGTCTGGATATTATGGTGTATATGCCAGTCTGGATATTATGATGTATATACCAGTCTGGATATTATGATGTATATGCTAGTCTGGATATTATGGTGTATATGCCAGTCTGGATATTATGGTGTATATACCAGTCTGGATATTATGGTGTATATGCCAGTCTGGATATTATGATGTATATGTCAGTCTGGATATTATGGTGTATATGTCAGTCTGGATATTATGGTGTATATACCAGTCTGGATATTATGGTGTATATACCAGTCTGGATATTATGGTGTATATGCTAGTCTGGATATTATGGTGTATATGCCAGTCTGGATATTATGGTGTATATGCCAGTCTGGATATTATGGTGTATATGCCAGTCTGGATATTATGGTGTATATGCCAGTCTGGATATTATGGTGTATATGCCAGTCTGGATATTATGGTGTATATACCAGTCTGGATATTATGGTGTATATGTCAGTCTGGATATTATGGTGTATATGTCAGTCTGGATATTATGGTGTATATGCCAGTCTGGATATTATGGTGTATATGCCAGTCTGGATATTATGATGTATATGCTAGTCTGGATATTATGGTGTATATGCCAGTCTGGATATTATGGTGTATATACCAGTCTGGATATTATGGTGTATATGCCAGTCTGGATATTATGATGTATATGTCAGTCTGGATATTATGGTGTATATGTCAGTCTGGATATTATGGTGTATATACCAGTCTGGATATTATGGTGTATATACCAGTCTGGATATTATGGTGTATATGCTAGTCTGGATATTATGGTGTATATGCCAGTCTGGATATTATGGTGTATATGCCAGTCTGGATATTGTGGTGTATATGCCAGTCTGGATATTATGGTGTATATGCCAGTCTGGATATTATGGTGTATATGCCAGTCTGGATATTATGATGTATATACCAGTCTGGATATTATGGTGTATATGTCAGTCTGGATATTATGGTGTATATGCTAGTCTGGATATTATTGTGTATATGTCAGTCTGGATATTATGGTGTATATGTCAGTCTGGATATTATGGTGTATATGCCAGTCTGGATATTATGGTGTATATGCCAGTCTGGATATTATGGTGTATATGCCAGTCTGGATATTATGATGTATATACCAGTCTGGATATTATGGTGTATATGTCAGTCTGGATATTATGGTGTATATGTCAGTCTGGATATTATGGTGTATATGCCAGTCTGGATATTATGGTGTATATGCCAGTCTGGATATTATGGTGTATATGCCAGTCTGGATATTATGATGTATATACCAGTCTGGATATTGTGGTGTATATGTCAGTCTGGATATTATGATGTATATGCCAGTCTGGATATTGTGGTGTATATGCCAGTCTGGATATTATGGTGTACATGCTAGTCTGGATATTATGGTGTATATACCAGTCTGGATATTGCCGAATACATGCCCATCTGAATATCGTAGCATACATGCCAGTCTAGATATTGCCGTATATGTGTCTGGATATTGTTGCACACATATGTGCCAGTCTGGATATTATTGCATATGTATGTGGCAGTCCGGAGATTGTTACACACATACATGCCAGTCTGGATATTGTTACACACATGTGTGCCAGTCTGTGTATTGTTACACACATATGTGCCAGTCTGTGTATTGTTACACACGGATGTGCCAGTCTGTGTATTGTTACACCCATATGTGCCAGTCTGGATAGTGCTGCACACATACATGTCAGTCTGTATATTGTCGCACACATATGTGCCAGTCTGGATAGTGCTGCACACATACATGCCAGTCTGTGTATTGTTACACACGTATGTGCCAGTCTGTATTTTGTTACACACGGATGTGCCAGTCTAGATATTGTTACACACGGATGTGCCAGTCTGTGTATTGTTACACATGGATGTACCAGTCTGTGTATTGTTACACATGGATGTACCAGTCTGTGTATTGTTACACATGGATGTACCAGTCTGTGTATTGTTACACACGGATGTGCCAGTCTGTGTATTGTTACACACGGATGTGCCAGTCTGTGTATTGTTACACATGGATGTACCAGTCTGTGTATTGTTACACATGGATGTACCAGTCTGTGTATTGTTACACACGGATGTGCCAGTCTAGATATTGTTACACACGGATGTGCCAGTCTGTGTATTGGTACACATGTATGTGCCAGTCTGTATTTTGTTACACACGGATGTGCCAGTCTGGATATTGATACACACATACATGCCAGTCTGTGTATTGTTACACACGTATGTGCCAGTCTGGATAGTGTCGGCACGTCTATAGGAGGGCAGTGGCTGCTAAGTGATTTGAACTAAACCCTGATGGTGTGAGGACTTTAGATGATGTGAGGAGTAAGGACACTGGTCTATATCAGGACTGTCCAAGGTCAGTTCTCATGGGCCACCAACAGGCCAGGATTTAAGGATTTCCCTGATTAACCCCTTGAGTGCCAGAGAGGTACACAACACATTGCAGAGAAATGCGTTGCTTACCTCTCTGGCACTCAAAGGGTTAAGCGCAGGTGAGTTAGTCAGTGGCTCATTCCTTTTGATTGGCCCAGCTGTGCTCAATCCCTACATCGTGGACTCTTGGTGGCCCTTGTGGACTGAACTTGTACCTCGCTGGCCTGTAGGTCCATACCACATTCCTATGCCCACGTCTATGGACATGTACATCTCTGTAATGGCCCTAGAAAGCTCCCATGTAATGACCCTGAGTGGTGGCTACCCATAGAGCGAACACTGTGGTCATTCCCAGTGAGCGTCCCACATATTTCGGAGTGGACCTTTCACCTTGATTCAAGTTGGCGTATTAGAAAGCGTCATTAAAAACTGTCTATGTGTCATGTTACCCAGAAGACCTGCAGATGTCCAGGTAAAGAGATATTCACACTTGTTACTGGATGCTAATGTAGGCTAATGTATGCTAATATATGCTAATTGTGGTACGCATGCAGTGCCAACGTTTCCTATGCTAATGAAGGATTTTCAGTGATGTTTCATAAGCTATGAAGGTTTTTCAGTGGTGTCATATGCTAATGAAGGTGTTAATTGCCATTACGTATGCTAATTAAGCTCTGTGCAGTATCAAGAGAATTTCACTGTCACTTTCCCAGAAGTAAACTTGGGGATACGTGATGAGTGATACAAGCGCTGGACCTCTGGTAACATGACACATAGTTCTGAATGGAGTTTTCAAATATGTAAAAACAAATTTAAGGTGACAGGTCCGATTTAATGGAATTTTGGAAATTGTACTCGTCCCGTATGGTGCAGTTGGTTTAGTCCAGAGACATGCTGGTTCTCGCTGCCCCTCCCACGGGGATTATCAGTCTTACACTTGGTGTGGTCAGTCTATAAGGTGAATGGCCTATGGACTGACCAGAACCTGTGTCCTGTATGTTGTACACAAGAACCGCGGTCTGATCTGTCTTTTATTGTCTCTCTTCTCCCTCTCTCATTCCGTCACTCTCTTTTCTTTGCTTCTCTACCCTCTCTCTCTCCCCTG
Source organism: Rhinophrynus dorsalis (assembly GCA_037306005.1). NCBI lineage: Eukaryota > Metazoa > Chordata > Amphibia > Anura > Rhinophrynidae > Rhinophrynus > Rhinophrynus dorsalis. The sequence goes on along the minus strand of JBBDGT010000141.1, from coordinate 38,967 downwards.
ATTCTCTCATTCCCTCTCTCTGTTTCCTCTCCTCTCTCATTTCTCTCTCTGTGATTCTCTCTCTGCCTCTTTATCTCTCTCATTCTCTCACTTTCTTCTCTGTGCCTTTCTTTATATCTATGTCTCTCTCTCTCTCTCCCTCCTCTCTTCTCCCCCACTCGCTTCTCCCCCACTCTCTTCTCCCCCACTCTCTTCTCTCCCACTCTCTTCTCCCCCACCCTCTTCTCCCCCACTCTCTTCTCTCCCACTCTCTTCTCTCCCACTCTCTTCTCCCCACTCTCTTCTACCCACGCTCTCTTCTACCCCACTCTCTTCTACCCCATTCTCTTCTCTCCCACTCTCTTCTACCCCGCTCTCTTCTACCCCACTCTCTTCTACCCCACTCTCTTCTCCCCCACTCTCTTCTCTCCCACTCTCTTCTCCCCCACTCTCTTATCTCCCACTCTCTTCTACCCCACTCTCTTCTACCCACGCTCTCTTCTACCCCACTCTCTTCTACCCCACTCTCTTCTCTCCCACTCTCTTCTCCCCCACTCTCTTCTACCCACGCTCTCGTCCTGCTCTCTCTCCACCTCACTCTCTGTTTCACCATTCTCTCATTCACTCTCTCTGTTTCCCTCTCTCTCTCCCCACCCCATCTCTCTCTGATTCTCTCTTTCCGTCTCTCTCTATTTCCCTCTCTCTCTTCTCTCCCATCTCTCTTATTCTCTCTCTCTATTTCCCTCTCTCTCTTCTCTCCCATCTCTCTTATTCTCTCTCTCTATTCCCTCTCTCTCTTCTCTCCCATCTCTCTCTTATTCCCTCTCTCTCTCTCTCTGATTCTCTCATTCCCTCTCTCTCTCTCTCTCTCTCTCTCTGATTCTCTCTCTCTCTCTCTCCACACCCCATGTCTCTCTCTCAGGTCCATGTAAACCCGGCGCAGTCCCAGCTGTCTCTGGAAGGGGAAGGAGCAGTCTCGGTGAGCAACGCTCTGCAGCACGTGGAATATCTCAACTCCTTACAGTTCCCCACCCCGGGGGTCCGGCCCCTGAGACTGCAGACCACAGTCAGGTGAGTGCAGAGCATAGAGCAGAGCACATGGGCTACCAGGGCATGGAAACATGCAGAGCACAGGTAATTGCAGAGCATAACACCATGCAGATCATCTGGTTCTCCAGAGCATACATACACGCAAAGCATAGCAATATGCAGAGCACATGGACTAGCAGAGCACAGAGATATGCAGAGCACAAGGAGAGTGCAGAGATATGCAGCGCACACGGACCAGCAGTGAACAGAGATATGTAGGGCACATAGAAACGCAGAGCACAGAGATATGCACAGCACATGGACCAGCAGAGCAAAGAGCTATGCAGAGCACATGGACCAGCAGTGCACAGAGATATGCAGAGCACATGGACCAGCAGAGCACAGAGATATGCAGAGCACATGGACCAGCAGTGCACAGAGATATGCAGAGCACATGGACCAGCAGAGCACAGAGATATGCACAGCACATGGACCAGCAGTGCACAGAGATATGCAGAGCACATGGACCAGCAGTGCACAGAGATATGTAGGGCACATAGAAACGCAGAGCACAGAGATATGCACAGCACATGGACCAGCAGAGCAAAGAGCTATGCAGAGCACATGGACCAGCAGTGCACAGAGATATGCAGAGCACATGGACCAGCAGAGCACAGAGATATGCAGAGCACATGGACCAGCAGTGCACAGAGATATGCAGAGCACATGGACCAGCAGAGCACAGAGATATGCACAGCACATGGACCAGCAGTGCACAGAGATATGCAGAGCACATGGACCAGCAGTGCACAGAGATATGCAGAGCACATGGACCAGCAGAACACAGAGATTTATAGAACAAGTTATTTTAATAACTTGTGATTGATTGAATCCAATGTCAAGAGATCCCTCATGTTAGTCTCCCCCAAAATAAAACAATAAAAGTCTATGAAGCAATACAATGCATCACAAGTAGGAAAGGAATCCAGATCCGCACTGGTCCCCTGTGTGCAGGAATCCAGATCCGCACTGGTTCCCTGTGTGCAGGAATCTAGATCCGCACTGGTCCCCTGTGTGCAGGAATCCAGATCCGCAATGGTCCCCTGTGTGCAGGAATCTAGATCCGCACTGGTCCCCTGTGTGCAGGAATCTAGATCCGCACTGGTCCCCTGTGTGCAGGAATCTAGATCCGCACTGGTCCCCTGTGTGCAGGAATCCAGATCCGCACTGGTCCCCTGTGTGCAGGAATCTAGATCCGCACTGGTCCCCTGTGTGCAGGAATCCAGATCCGCAATGGTCCCCTGTGTGCAGGAATCCAGATCCGCACTGGTCCCCTGTGTGCAGGAATCCAGATCCGCACTGGTCCCCTGTGTGCAGGAATCTAGATCCGCACTGGTCCCCTGTGTGCAGGAATCCAGATCCGCACTGGTCCCCTGTGTGCAGGAATCTAGATCTACACTGGTCCCCTGTGTGCAGGAATGTAGATCTGCACTGGTCCCCTGTGTGCAGGAATCTAGATCCGCACTGGTCCCCTGTGTGCAGGAATCTAGATCCGCACTGGTCCCCTGTGTGCAGGAATCTAGATCTGCACTGGTCCCCTGTGTGCAGGAATCTGGATCTGCACTGGTCCCCTGTGTGCAGGAATCTAGATCTGCACTGGTCCCCTGTGTGTAGGAATCTAGATCTGCACTGGTCCCCTGTGTGCAGGAATCTGGATCTGCACTGGTCCCCTGTGTGCAGGAATCCAGATCCGCACTGGTCCCCTGTGTGCAGGAATCTAGATCTGCACTGGTCCCCTGTGTGCAGGAATCTAGATCTGCACTGGTCCCCTGTGTGTAGGAATCTAGATCTGCACTGGTCCCCTGTGTGCAGGAATCTAGATCCGCACTGGTCACCTGTGTGCAGGAATCCAGATCCGCACTGGTCCCCTGTGTGCAGGAATCTAGATCCGCACTGGTTCCCTGTGTGCAGGAATCCAGATCCGCACTGGTCCCCTGTGTGCAGGAATCTAGATCCGCACTGGTTCCCTGTGTGCAGGAATCCAGATCCGCACTGGTCCCCTGTGTGCAGGAATCCAGATCCGCACTGGTCCCCTGTGTGCAGGAATCTAGATCTGCACTGGTCCCCTGTGTGCAGGAATCCAGATCCGACTGCTGTGAACAGAGGAGCTTTAGAGCCATCTAATACCTGATTATGATTGGGGGGTGTATCCCACATACACAGGCTCAAAAGACATTGGCGTCTGGTGTGTGTGTGTGTGTGTGTATATATATATATATATTTATACAGTTGTGTGAAAAAGAAAGTACACCCTCTTTGAATTCTGTGGTTTTACATATCAGGACATAATAACAATCATCTGTTCCTTAGCAGGTCTAAAAATGAGGTAAATACAACATCAGATGAACAGCACGTGACATATTACACAGTGTCATGATTTATTTAACAAAAATGAAGCCAAAAAGGAGAAGACATGTGTGAGAAACTAAGTAAACCTTATGATTCAATAGCTTGTAGAACCACCTTTATCAGCAATAACCTGAAGTAATAGTTTTCTGTATGACTTTATCAGTCTCTCACATCGATGTGGAGGAATTGTGTCCCACTTTTCTTTACAGCGTTGTTCAGTTGATTGAGGTTTGCGGGCAGTTGTTTATACACAGTTCTCTTAAGGTCCCGCTATAGCATTTCAATCAGGTTTAGGTCTGGATTTTGACTGGACCATTGCAACACCTTGATTATTTTCTTTTTCAGCCATTCTGTTGTAGATTTGCTGGTGTGCTTGGGATCATTGTCCTGTTGCCTGACCCAGTTTTGGCCAAGTTTTAGCTGTTGGACAGATGACCTCGCATTTGACTCTAGAATACTTTGGTATCCAGAGGAGTTTGTGGTCAATTCAATGACTGCAAGGTTCCCAGGTCCTGTGGCTGCAAAATAAGCCCAAATCATCACCCCTCCACCACCGTGCCTTACAGTTGGTATGAGATGTTTGTGCTGATATACTGTGTTTGGTTTTCACCAAAGGTGGTGCTGTGCATTATGGCCAAACGTCTTCACTTTGGTCTCGTCCTTCCAAAGGACATTGTTCCAGAAGTCTTGTGGTTTTTTCAGATGCAACTTTACTAACCTAAGCCGAGCTGCCATGTTCTTTTTAGAGAGAAGAGTCTTTCTCCTGACATCCCTTCCAAACAAACTATACTTGTTCAGTCTTTTTCTAATTATACTGTCGTGAACTTTATCATTTAACATGCTTACTGAGGCCTGTAGAGTCTGAGATGTAACTATTAGGTTTTTTGTAAGTTCTCTGAATATTACACGGTCTGACCTTGGGGTGAATTTTCTGGGATGTCCACTCCTGGGAAGATTGGCCGCTGCCTTGAATGTTTTCCACTTTTGAATAATCTTTCTCACTGTACAATGATGGACTTTAAATTGTTTGGAAATGGCCTTATGACCCCTTCCCAGATTGATGGGCAGCAACAATTGCTTCTCTAAGATCATTGCCGATGTCCTTCCTCCCTGGCATTGTGATAACACACACCTGAATTATCCAGACCAGCAAACTGCTAACACTTCGGCTTTTATAGAGGTGTCACACTTGGTGATGGTCAGTTAATCAAGAGCATCTGATTAGCAGCACCTGTCTGCTAATTAGCATCTTAATTCCTATGGAAGCAGTAAGGGTGAATTTAATTTTTCACACATGGCTTCTCCATTTTGGCTTTATTTTTGTTAAATAAATCATGACACTGTGTAATATGTCATGTGTTGTTCATCTGAGGTTGTATTTACCTCATTTTTAGACCTGCTAAGGAACAAATTATTGTTATTATGTTATGTAAAATCATAGAATTCAAAGAGGGTGTACTTTATTTTTCACACAACTGTATATATGTATATGTGTGTGTGTTTATATATATATATGTGTATGTATGTGTGTTTGTATATATGTGTATATGTTGTGTCTTCCTCTGTCTCTGTATGTCTCAGTGATCATGGCTCTGTGTCTGCCTCTGTCTAGATGTCTCAGTGATGAGAGCTGTCTGTCTCTTCTGTGTCTAGATGTCTCAGTGATGAGAGCTGTCTGTCTCCTCTGTGCCTAGATGTCTCAGTGATGAGAGCTGTCTGTCTCCTCTCTGTCGATGTCTCAGTGATCACAGCTGTCTGTCACTCTCTTTGTAGATGTCTCAGTGATGAGGGCTGTCTCTCTATTCCGGATCTGGAGGGATATCTTGTGGTTCTCCAGCCAGATGCTCCACAGGTTGTACTCTCTGGGTCTCCTCGCTCTGCGCACCCCATCACTGATTTCCAGGGCTCTCTTGGGGTCCCCATATTCCCTGACCTGAAGATCACCTGCTCTGTGTCTCATTCCCTGATCCCCAACAAGATGGAGAGAGCTCCGAGGGCTGGTAATACCCTGATGTCTCATTTCTCTGGCTTTCTAACACTGTCTCCTGCTCTGACTCAGCTGTCTAACACTGTCTTTTCCTCTAACTCAGCTGTCTAACACTGTCTCCTGCTCTGACTCAGCTGTCTAACACTGTCTTTTCCTCTAACTCAGCTGTCTAACACTGTCTCCTGCTCTGACTCAGCTGTCTAACACTGTCTCCTCTAACTCAGCTGTCTAACACTGTCTCCTCTAACTCAGCTGTCTAACACTGTCTCCTGCTCTCACTCAGCTGTCTAACGCTGTCTTTTCCTCTAACTCAGCTGTCAAACACTGTCTTTTCCTCTGACCCAGCTGTCTAACACTGTTTCCTCATCTAACTCAGCTGTCTAACGCTGTCTCCTCTAACTCAGCTGTCTAACACTGTCTCCTCCTCTAACTCAGCTGTCTAACACTGTCTCCTCTAACTCAGCTGTCTAACGCTGTCTCCTCTAACTCAGCTGTCTAACACTGTCTCCTCCTCCTCTGTCTCAGCTGTCTAACACTGTCTCCTCATCTAACTCAGCTGTCTAACGCTGTCTCCTCTAACTCAGCTGTCTAACACTGTCTCCTCTAACTCAGCTGTCTAACACTGTCTCCTCCTCCTCTGACTCAGCTGTCTAACACTCTCTCTGACTCATTGTTTCCCACCCTACAGAGACATCTAACAGGACAGGTCTTTAGGATTTCCCTTACCTCTAACAGGACAGGTCTTTAGGATTTCCCTTACCTCTAACAGGACAGGCCTTTAGGATGTGCCTTACCTCTAACAGGACAGGTCTTTAGGATGTCCCTTATATCTAAGTGGACAGGTCTTTAGGATGTCCCTTACCTCTAACAGGACAGGTCTTTAGGATTCCCTTATATCTAAGTGGACAGGTCTTTAGGATTTCCCTTACCTCTAACAGGACAGGTCTTTAGGATTTCCCTTACCTCTAACAGGACAAGTCTTTAGGATTTCCCTTACCTCTAACAGGACAGGCCTTTAGGATGTGCCTTACCTCTAACAGGACAGGTCTTTAGGATGTCCCTTATATCTAAGTGGACAGGTCTTTAGGATTTCCCTTACCTCTAACAGGACAGGTCTTTAGGATGTCCCTTATATCTAAGTGGACAGGTCTTTAGGATTCCCCTTACCTCTAACAGGACAGGTCTTTAGGATTTCCCTTACCTCTAACAGGACAGGTCTTTAGGATGTCCCTTATATCTAAGTGGACAGGTCTTTAGGATTTCCCTTACCTCTAACAGGACAGGTCTTTAGGATTTCCCTTATATCTAAGTGGACAGGTCTTTAGGATTTCCCTTACCTCTAACAGGCTGGGTCTTTAGGATTTCCCTTACCTCTAACAGGACAGGTCTTTAGGATGTCCCTGTATCAGTAATCTGAAGATCACTCATTTTGGGAACTCACCTGTGCACAAACAGAGAAATCCTAAATTCCTGTCCTGTTAGTCCCACTGAGTAGAGGGGTGGAATCCCGGCCCTAACTCACCCCGCCACGTGTTCTGCCTCTCCCATCTCACTAAGGGGTGATAAAGGGGTGATAAAGTGTAAAGGGGTGATAAAGCGGAGATAATCTCCCCAGTGAAATCACTTCTCCGGTTCCTATATTAATATACAGAGTCTATGCAATAAGATCTCCAAAACGTAAGACATCTTAGTGCACTGGACTATAGACTGACACAGGGACTGGAGAAGTGATATCACTGGAGAAGTTATCTCTGCTTTATCACCTCTTTATCACCTCTTAGTGCATCTCCCCCAATGTCTTTCTGTTTCTCAGGCTGTCTCTCCCCCATCCCTCATTCTGTTTCTCCTTCAGTCCCTCAGGCTGTCTCTTCTCCAGTCTCTCAGTCTGTCTCTCCCCTGTCTCTTCCACGTCTCTCAGGCTGTCTCTCTCTCCTGTCTCTCAGGCTGTCTCTCTCCCCTGTCTCTCAGGCTGTCTATTTCCTAGTCTCTCAGGCTGCCTCTCCACCAGACATGCAGACTGTCTCACCCTCTCAGGCTGCCTCTCCACCAGACATGCAGACTGTCTCACCCTCTCAGGCTGCCTCTTCCCCAATCTCTCATGTTGTCTACCCCCACTGTGTCCACTGGACTGTCTCCCCTCTCACTGTCTCTCTCTGTATCAGATGTGCAGTCTCAGGATGGAATTGAGTGCTCTCTGGAGCGGTGTGAGGTGGGAGTGGTGGGGGAGGATCTGAACCTGCAGTCTGAGAGTCTGTCTCTGGATGTCTCTTCTGCATGGCAGCGAGGACTGGAGACCGAGAACAGCTCCCGCAGCCTCCGAATCACAGGTACACAGACCGGCCTGGAGACACTAGGGTTAATGAGGAAGTCAGAGACCCTCTACTGCTCCCGTCCCATTTCTCCTGGACCCAGTGGGCTTCACTCACTCACCCTTCACACAAACCAGGTGTCCCATATACCAACCGGGTGTGTTGTATACAAGATAGGTGTGTGCTGTATACAAGATGGGTGTGTGCTGTATACAAGATAGGTGTGTGCGGATGTGCTATATACAAGATAGGTGTGTGCTGTATACAAGATAAGTGTGTGTGGGTGTGCTGTATACAAGATAGGTGTGTGCTGTATACAAGATAGGTTTGTGCTGTATACAAGATAGGTGTGTGCTGTATGCAAGACAGGTGTGTGGCTGTGCTGTATACAAGATAGGTGTGTGCTGTATACAAGATGGGTGTGTGCTGTATACAAGATAAGTGTGTGTGGGTGTGCTGTATACAAGATAGGTGTGTGCTGTATGCAAGACAGGTGTGTGCTGTATACAAGATAAGTGTGTGCGGGTGTACTGTATACAAGATGGGTGTGTGGGTGTACTGTATACAAGATGTGTGTGTTGTATACAAGATGGGTGTGTGGGTGTACTGTATACAAGATGGGTGTGTGGGTGTACTGTATACAAGATGTGTGTTGTATACAAGATGGGTGTGTGGCTGTGCTGTATACAAGATGTGTGTGTTGTATACAAGATGGGTGTGTGGGTGTACTGTATACAAGATGTGTGTTGTATACAAGATGGGTGTGTGGGTGTACTGTATACAAGATGTGTGTGTTGTATACAAGATGGGTGTACGGGTGTACTGTATACAAGATGTGTGTGTTGTATACAAGATGGGTGTACGGGTGTACTGTATACAAGATGTGTGTGTTGTATACAAGATGGGTGTATGGGTGTACTGTATACAAGATGTGTGTGTTGTATACAAGATGGGTGTACGGGTGTACTGTATACAAGATGTGTGTGTTGTATACAAGATGGGTGTACGGGTGTACTGTATACAAGATGTGTGTGTTGTATACAAGATGGGTGTACGGGTGTACTGTATACAAGATGTGTGTGTTGTATACAAGATGGGTGTACGGGTGTACTGTATACAAGATGGGTGTGTGCGGTCGATTCAGTGGAAGATCTGGCTGTGGTCTGAGCGCAGGCCATTCAGTGGAAGGTCTGGGTGTGGTCTGAGAGCAGGTCATTCAGTGGAAGGTCTGGCTGTGTCTGAGGGCAGGTCATTCAGTGGAAGGTCTGGCTGTGGTCTGTGCACAGGTCATTCAGTGGAAGATCTGGCTGTGGTCTGAGCGCAGGCCATTCAGTGGGAGGTCTGGGTGTGGTCTGAGCGCAGGTCATTCAGTGGAAGGTCTGGCTGTGGTCTGAGCACAGGTCATTCAGTGGAAGGTCTGGCTGTGGCCTGAGCGCAGGTCATTCAGTGGAAGGTCTGGCTGTGGTCTGAGCGCTCGCCATTCAGTGGAAGGTCTGGGTGTGGTCTGAGCACAGGTCATTCAGTGGAAGGTCTGGGTGTGGTCTGAGCGCAGGCCATTCAGTGGAAGATCTGGGTGTGGTCTGAGCGCAGGCCATTCAGTGGAAGGTCTGGGTGTGGTCTGAGCGCAGGACATTCAGTGGAAGGTCTGGGTGTGGTCTGAGCGCAGGCCATTCAGTGGAAGGTCTGGCTGTGGTCTGAGCGCAGGCCATTCAGTGGAAGGTCTGGGTGTGGTCTGAGCGCAGGTCATTCAGTGGAAGGTCTGGCTGTGGTCTGAGCGCAGGCCATTCAGTGGAAGGTCTGGGTGTGGTCTGAGCGCAGGCCATTCAGTGGAAGGTCTGGCTGTGGTCTGAGCGCAGGCCATTCAGTGGAAGGTCTGGCTGTGGTCTGAGGGCAAGTCATTCAGTGGAAGGTCTGGCTGTGGTCTGAGCGCAGGCCATTCAGTGGAAGGTCTGGCTGTGGTCTGAGCGCAGGCCATTCAGTGGAAGGTCTGGCTGTGGTCTGAGCACAGGTCATTGAGTGGAATGTCTGGCTGTGTCTGAGGGCAGGTCATTCAGTGGAAGGTCTGGCTGTGGTCTGAGCGCAGGCCATTCAGTGGAAGATCTGGGTGTGGTCTGAGCGCAGGCCATTCAGTGGAAGGTCTGGGTGTGGTCTGAGCGCAGGTCATTCAGTGGAAGGTCTGGCTGTGGTCTGAGCGCAGGCCATTCAGTGGAAGGTCTGGCTGTGGTCTGAGGGCAAGTCATTCAGTGGAAGGTCTGGCTGTGGTCTGAGCGCAGGCCATTCAGTGGAAGGTCTGGCTGTGGTCTGAGCGCAGGCCATTCAGTGGAAGGTCTGGCTGTGGTCTGAGCACAGGTCATTGAGTGGAATGTCTGGCTGTGTCTGAGGGCAGGTCATTCAGTGGAAGGTCTGGGTGTGGTCTGAGGGCAGGTCATTCAGTGGAAGGTCTGGCTGTGGTCTGAGCGCAGGCCATTCAGTGGAAGGTCTGGCTGTGGTCTGAGCACAGGTCATTGAGTGGAATGTCTGGCTGTGTCTGAGGGCAGGTCATTCAGTGGAAGGTCTGGGTGTGGTCTGAGGGCAGGTCATTCAGTGGAAGGTCTGGCTGTGGTCTGAGGACAGGTCATTCAGTGGAAGGCCTGGGTGTGATCTGAGGGCAGGTCATTGAGTGGAATGTCTGGCTGTGTCTGAGGGCAGGTCATTCAGTGGAAGGTCTGGGTGTGGTCTGAGGGCAGGTCATTCAGTGGAAGGTCTGGGTGTGATCTGAGGGCAGGTCATTCAGTGGAAGGTCTGGGTGTGGTCTGAGCTCAGGTCATACAATGGAAGGTCTGGGTGTGGTCTGAGCGCAGGTCATTCAGTGGGAGGTCTGGGTGTGGTCTGAGCTCAGGCCATTAAGTGGAAGCTCTGGCTGTGGTCTGAGCGCAGGTCATTGAGTGGAAGGTCTGGGTGTGGTCTGAGCACAGGTCATTGAGTGGAATGTCTGGCTTTGGTCTGAGGGCAGGTCATTCAGTGGAAGGTCTGGGTGTGTCTGAGGGCAGGTCATTCAGTGGGAGGTCTGGGTGTGGTCTGAGCGCAGGTCATTCAGTGGAAGGTCTGGGTGTGGTCTGAGCGCAGGCCAATAAGTGGAAGCTCTGGCTGTGGTCTGAGCGCAGGTCATTCAGTGGAAGGTCTGGGTGTGGTCTGAGGGCAAGTCATTCAGTGGGAGGTCTGGGTGTGGTCTGAGCGCAGGTCATTCAGTGGAAGGTCTGGGTGTGGTCTGAGCGCAGGTCATTCAGTGGAAGGTCTGGGTGTGGTCTGAGCACAGGCCATTAAGTGGAAGCTCTGGCTGTGGTCTGAGCGCAGGTCATTCAGTGGAAGGTCTGGGTGTGGTCTGAGGGCAGGTCATTCAGTGGAAGGTCTGGGTGTGGACTGAGGGCAAGTCATTCAGTGGGAGGTCTGGGTGTGGACTGAGGGCAGGTCATTCAGTGGAAGGTCTGGGTGTGGACTGAGGGCAGGTCATTCAGTGGAAGGTCTGGGTGTGGTCTGAGGGCAGGTCATTCAGTGGAAGGTCTGGGTGTGGTCTGAGGGCAAGTCATTCATTGGGAGGTCTGGGTGTGGTCTGAGGGCAAGTCATTCAGTGGAAGGTCTGGCTGTGGGCTGAGCGCAGGCCATTCAGTGGAAGGTCTGGCTGTGGTCTGAGCGCAGGCCATTCAGTGGAAGGTCTGGCTGTGGTCTGAGCGCAGGCCATTCAGTGGAAGGTCTGGCTGTGGTCTGAGCGCAGGTCACTCAGTGGAAGGTCTGGGTGTGGTCTGAGCGCAGGTCATTCAGTGGAAGGTCTGGCTGTGTCTGAGGGCAGGTCATTGAGTGGAATGTCTGGCTTTGGTCTGAGCGCAGGCCATTCAGTGGAAGGTCTGGCTGTGGTCTGAGCGCAGGCCATTCAGTGGAAGGTCTGGGTGTGGTCTGAGCGCAGGCCATTCAGTGGGAGGTCTGGGTGTGGTCTGAGTGCAGGTCATTCAGTGGAAGGTCTGGGTGTGATCTGAGGGCAGGTCATTCAGTGGAAGGTCTGGGTGTGGTCTGAGCGCAGGTCGTTCAGTGGAAGGTCTGGGTGTGGTCTGAGCGCAGGTCATTCAGTGGGAGGTCTGGGTGTGGTCTGAGGGCAGGTCATTCAGTGGAAGGTCTGGGTGTGGTCTGAGGGCAGATCATTCAGTGCAAGGTCTGGGTGTGGTCTGAGCGCAGGTCATTCAATGGAAGGTCTGGCTGTGTCTGAGCGCAGGCCATTCAGTGGAAGGTCTGGCTGTGGTCTGAGCGCAGGTCATTCAGTGGAAGGTCTGGGTGTGGACTGAGGGCAAGTCATTCAGTGGAAGGTCTGGGTGTGATCTGAGGGCAGGTCATTCAGTGGAAGGTCTGGGTGTGGACTGAGGGCAAGTCATTCAGTGGGAGGTCTGGCTGTGGTCTGAGGGCAGGTCATTCAGTGGGAGGTCTGGCTGTGGTCTGAGGGCAGGTCATTCAGTGGAAGGTCTGGGTGTGATCTGAGGGCAGGTCATTCAGTGGAAGGTCTGGGTGTGATCTGAGGGCAGGTCATTCAGTGGAAGGTCTGGGTGTGGACTGAGGGCAAGTCATTCAGTGGAAGGTCTGGGTGTGATCTGAGGGCAAGTCATTCAGTGGAAGGTCTGGCTGTGGTCTGAGGGCAAGTCATTCAGTGGGAGGTCTGAGTGTGATCTGAGCGCAGGTCATTCAGTGGAAGGTCTGGGTGTGGACTGAGGGCAAGTCATTCAGTGGGAGGTCTGGGTGTGGACTGAGGGCAAGTCATTCAGTGGGAGGTCTGGGTGTGGTCTGAGGGCAGGTCATTCAGTGGAAGGTCTGGGTGTGGACTGAGGGCAAGTCATTCAGTGGAAGGTCTGGCTGTGTCTGAGCGCAGGTCATTCATTGGAAGGTCTGGGTGTGGACTGAGGACATGTCATTCAGTGGAAGGTCTGGGTGTGATCTGAGGGCAAGTCATTCAGTGGAAGGTCTGGCTGTGGTCTGAGGGCAAGTCATTCAGTGGGAGGTCTGGGTGTGATCTGAGCGCAGGTCATTCAGTGGAAGGTCTGGGTGTGGGCTGAGGGCAAGTCATTCAGTGGGAGGTCTGGGTGTGGACTGAGGGCAAGTCATTCAGTGGGAGGTCTGGGTGTGGTCTGAGGGCAGGTCATTCAGTGGAAGGTCTGGGTGTGATCTGAGCGCAGGTCATTCAGTGGAAGGTCTGGGTGTGGACTGAGGGCAAGTCATTCAGTGGGAGGTCTGGGTGTGGACTGAGGGCAAGTCATTCAGTGGGAGGTCTGGGTGTGGTCTGAGGGCAGGTCATTCAGTGGAAGGTCTGGGTGTGTCTGAGGGCAGGTCATTCAGTGGGAGGTCTGGGTGTGGTCTGAGCACAGGTCATTCAGTGGAAGGTCTGGGTGTGGTCTGAGCGCAGGCCATTAAGTGGAAGCTCTGGCTGTGGTCTGAGCGCAGGTCATTCAGTGGAAGGTCTGGGTGTGGTCTGAGGGCAAGTCATTCAGTGGGAGGTCTGGGTGTGGTCTGAGTGCAGGTCATTCATTGGAAGGTCTGGGTGTGGTCGGAGCGCAGGTCATTCAGTGGAAGGTCTGGGTGTGGTCTGAGCACAGGCCATTAAGTGGAAGCTCTGGCTGTGGTCTGAGCGCAGGTCATTCAGTGGAAGGTCTGGGTGTGGTCTGAGGGCAGGTCATTCAGTGGAAGGTCTGGGTGTGGACTGAGGGCAAGTCATTCAGTTGGAGGTCTGGGTGTGGACTGAGGGCAGGTCATTCAGTGGAAGGTCTGGGTGTGGACTGAGGGCAGGTCATTCAGTGGAAGGTCTGGGTGTGGTCTGAGGGCAGGTCATTCAGTGGAAGGTCTGGGTGTGGTCTGAGGGCAAGTCATTCATTGGGAGGTCTGGGTGTGGTCTGAGGGCAAGTCATTCAGTGGAAGGTCTGGCTGTGGGCTGAGCGCAGGCCATTCAGTGGAAGGTCTGGCTGTGGTCTGAGCGCAGGCCATTCAGTGGAAGGTCTGGCTGTGGTCTGAGCCCAGGCCATTCAGTGGAAGGTCTGGCTGTGGTCTGAGCGCAGGTCACTCAGTGGAAGGTCTGGGTGTGGTCTGAGCGCAGGTCATTCAGTGGAAGGTCTGGCTGTGTCTGAGGGCAGGTCATTGAGTGGAATGTCTGGCTTTGGTCTGAGCGCAGGCCATTCAGTGGAAGGTCTGGCTGTGGTCTGAGCGCAGGCCATTCAGTGGAAGGTCTGGGTGTGGTCTGAGCGCAGGCCATTCAGTGGGAGGTCTGGGTGTGGTCTGAGTGCAGGTCATTCAGTGGAAGGTCTGGGTGTGATCTGAGGGCAGGTCATTCAGTGGAAGGTCTGGGTGTGGTCTGAGCGCAGGTCGTTCAGTGGAAGGTCTGGGTGTGGTCTGAGCGCAGGTCATTCAGTGGGAGGTCTGGGTGTGGTCTGAGGGCAGGTCATTCAGTGGAAGGTCTGGGTGTGGTCTGAGGGCAGATCATTCAGTGCAAGGTCTGGGTGTGGTCTGAGCGCAGGTCATTCAATGGAAGGTCTGGCTGTGTCTGAGCGCAGGCCATTCAGTGGAAGGTCTGGCTGTGGTCTGAGCGCAGGTCATTCAGTGGAAGGTCTGGGTGTGGACTGAGGGCAAGTCATTCAGTGGAAGGTCTGGGTGTGATCTGAGGGCAGGTCATTCAGTGGAAGGTCTGGGTGTGGACTGAGGGCAAGTCATTCAGTGGGAGGTCTGGCTGTGGTCTGAGGGCAGGTCATTCAGTGGGAGGTCTGGCTGTGGTCTGAGGGCAGGTCATTCAGTGGAAGGTCTGGGTGTGATCTGAGGGCAGGTCATTCAGTGGAAGGTCTGGGTGTGATCTGAGGGCAGGTCATTCAGTGGAAGGTCTGGGTGTGGACTGAGGGCAAGTCATTCAGTGGAAGGTCTGGGTGTGATCTGAGGGCAAGTCATTCAGTGGAAGGTCTGGCTGTGGTCTGAGGGCAAGTCATTCAGTGGGAGGTCTGAGTGTGATCTGAGCGCAGGTCATTCAGTGGAAGGTCTGGGTGTGGACTGAGGGCAAGTCATTCAGTGGGAGGTCTGGGTGTGGACTGAGGGCAAGTCATTCAGTGGGAGGTCTGGGTGTGGTCTGAGGGCAGGTCATTCAGTGGAAGGTCTGGGTGTGGACTGAGGGCAAGTCATTCAGTGGAAGGTCTGGCTGTGTCTGAGCGCAGGTCATTCATTGGAAGGTCTGGGTGTGGACTGAGGACATGTCATTCAGTGGAAGGTCTGGGTGTGACCTGAGGGCAAGTCATTCAGTGGAAGGTCTGGCTGTGGTCTGAGGGCAAGTCATTCAGTGGGAGGTCTGGGTGTGATCTGAGCGCAGGTCATTCAGTGGAAGGTCTGGGTGTGGGCTGAGGGCAAGTCATTCAGTGGGAGGTCTGGGTGTGGACTGAGGGCAAGTCATTCAGTGGGAGGTCTGGGTGTGGTCTGAGGGCAGGTCATTCAGTGGAAGGTCTGGGTGTGATCTGAGCGCAGGTCATTCAGTGGAAGGTCTGGGTGTGGACTGAGGGCAAGTCATTCAGTGGGAGGTCTGGGTGTGGACTGAGGGCAAGTCATTCAGTGGGAGGTCTGGGTGTGGTCTGAGGGCAGGTCATTCAGTGGAAGGTCTGGGTGTGTCTGAGGGCAGGTCATTCAGTGGGAGGTCTGGGTGTGGTCTGAGCACAGGTCATTCAGTGGAAGGTCTGGGTGTGGTCTGAGCGCAGGCCATTAAGTGGAAGCTCTGGCTGTGGTCTGAGCGCAGGTCATTCAGTGGAAGGTCTGGGTGTGGTCTGAGGGCAAGTCATTCAGTGGGAGGTCTGGGTGTGGTCTGAGTGCAGGTCATTCATTGGAAGGTCTGGGTGTGGTCGGAGCGCAGGTCATTCAGTGGAAGGTCTGGGTGTGGTCTGAGCACAGGCCATTAAGTGGAAGCTCTGGCTGTGGTCTGAGCGCAGGTCATTCAGTGGAAGGTCTGGGTGTGGTCTGAGGGCAGGTCATTCAGTGGAAGGTCTGGGTGTGGACTGAGGGCAAGTCATTCAGTTGGAGGTCTGGGTGTGGACTGAGGGCAGGTCATTCAGTGGAAGGTCTGGGTGTGGACTGAGGGCAGGTCATTCAGTGGAAGGTCTGGGTGTGGTCTGAGGGCAGGTCATTCAGTGGAAGGTCTGGGTGTGGTCTGAGGGCAAGTCATTCATTGGGAGGTCTGGGTGTGGTCTGAGGGCAAGTCATTCAGTGGAAGGTCTGGCTGTGGGCTGAGCGCAGGCCATTCAGTGGAAGGTCTGGCTGTGGTCTGAGCGCAGGCCATTCAGTGGAAGGTCTGGCTGTGGTCTGAGCCCAGGCCATTCAGTGGAAGGTCTGGCTGTGGTCTGAGCGCAGGTCACTCAGTGGAAGGTCTGGGTGTGGTCTGAGCGCAGGTCATTCAGTGGAAGGTCTGGCTGTGTCTGAGGGCAGGTCATTGAGTGGAATGTCTGGCTTTGGTCTGAGCGCAGGCCATTCAGTGGAAGGTCTGGCTGTGGTCTGAGCGCAGGCCATTCAGTGGAAGGTCTGGGTGTGGTCTGAGCGCAGGCCATTCAGTGGGAGGTCTGGGTGTGGTCTGAGTGCAGGTCATTCAGTGGAAGGTCTGGGTGTGATCTGAGGGCAGGTCATTCAGTGGAAGGTCTGGGTGTGGTCTGAGCGCAGGTCATTCAGTGGAAGGTCTGGGTGTGGTCTGAGCGCAGGTCATTCAGTGGGAGGTCTGGGTGTGGTCTGAGGGCAGGTCATTCAGTGGAAGGTCTGGGTGTGGTCTGAGGGCAGATCATTCAGTGCAAGGTCTGGCTGTGGTCTGAGGGCAGGTCATTCAGTGGGAGGTCTGGGTGTGGTCTGAGGGCAGGTCATTCAGTGGAAGGTCTGGGTGTGATCTGAGGGCAGGTCATTCAGTGGAAGGTCTGGTTGTGATCTGAGGGCAGGTCATTCAGTGGAAGGTCTGGGTGTGGACTGAGGGCAAGTCATTCAGTGGAAGGTCTGGGTGTGATCTGAGGGCAAGTCATTCAGTGGAAGGTCTGGCTGTGGTCTGAGGGCAAGTCATTCAGTGGAAGGTCTGGGTGTGGACTGAGGGCAAGTCATTCAGTGGGAGGTCTGGCTGTGGTCTGAGGGCAGGTCATTCAGTGGGAGGTCTGGGTGTGGTCTGAGGGCAGGTCATTCAGTGGAAGGTCTGGGTGTGATCTGAGGGCAGGTCATTCAGTGGAAGGTCTGGGTGTGATCTGAGGGCAGGTCATTCAGTGGAAGGTCTGGGTGTGGACTGAGGGCAAGTCATTCAGTGGAAGGTCTGGGTGTGATCTGAGGGCAAGTCATTCAGTGGAAGGTCTGGCTGTGGTCTGAGGGCAGGTCATTCAGTGGGAGGTCTGGGTGTGATCTGAGGGCAAGTCATTCAGTGGAAGGTCTGGGTGTGGTCTGAGCGCAGGTCATTCAGTGGGAGGTCTGGGTGTGGTCTGAGGGCAGGTCATTCAGTGGAAGGTCTGGGTGTGGTCTGAGGGCAGATCATTCAGTGCAAGGTCTGGGTGTGGTCTGAGCGCAGGTCATTCAGTGGAAGGTCTGGCTGTGTCTGAGCGCAGGCCATTCAGTGGAAGGTCTGGCTGTGGTCTGAGCGCAGGTCATTCAGTGGAAGGTCTGGGTGTGGACTGAGGGCAAGTCATTCAGTCGGAGGTCTGGGTGTGGTCTGAGGGCAGGTCATTCAGTGGAAGGTCTGGGTGTGGTCTGAGGGCAGGTCATTCAGTGGAAGGTCTGGGTGTGATCTGAGGGCAGGTCATTCAGTGGAAGGTCTGGGTGTGGACTGAGGGCAAGTCATTCAGTGGGAGGTCTGGCTGTGGTCTGAGGGCAGGTCATTCAGTGGGAGGTCTGGGTGTGGTCTGAGGGCAGGTCATTCAGTGGAAGGTCTGGGTGTGATCTGAGGGCAAGTCATTCAGTGGAAGGTCTGGGTGTGATCTGAGGGCAGGTCATTCAGTGGAAGGTCTGGGTGTGGACTGAGGGCAAGTCATTCAGTGGAAGGTCTGGGTGTGATCTGAGGGCAAGTCATTCAGTGGAAGGTCTGGCTGTGGTCTGAGGGCAAGTCATTCAGTGGGAGGTCTGAGTGTGATCTGAGCGCAGGTCATTCAGTGGAAGGTCTGGGTGTGGACTGAGGGCAAGTCATTCAGTGGGAGGTCTGGGTGTGGACTGAGGGCAAGTCATTCAGTGGGAGGTCTGGGTGTGGTCTGAGGGCAGGTCATTCAGTGGAAGGTCTGGGTGTGGACTGAGGGCAAGTCATTCAGTGGAAGGTCTGGCTGTGTCTGAGCGCAGGTCATTCATTGGAAGGTCTGGGTGTGGACTGAGGACATGTCATTCAGTGGAAGGTCTGGGTGTGATCTGAGGGCAAGTCATTCAGTGGAAGGTCTGGCTGTGGTATGAGGGCAAGTCATTCAGTGGGAGGTCTGAGTGTGATCTGAGCGCAGGTCATTCAGTGGAAGGTCTGGGTGTGGACTGAGGGCAAGTCATTCAGTGGGAGGTCTGGGTGTGGACTGAGGGCAAGTCATTCAGTGGGAGGTCTGGGTGTGGTCTGAGGGCAGGTCATTCAGTGGAAGGTCTGGGTGTGGACTGAGGGCAAGTCATTCAGTGGAAGGTCTGGCTGTGTCTGAGCGCAGGTCATTCATTGGAAGGTCTGGGTGTGGACTGAGGACATGTCATTCAGTGGAAGGTCTGGGTGTGATCTGAGGGCAAGTCATTCAGTGGAAGGTCTGGCTGTGGTCTGAGGGCAAGTCATTCAGTGGGAGGTCTGGGTGTGATCTGAGCGCAGGTCATTCAGTGGAAGGTCTGGGTGTGGACTGAGGGCAAGTCATTCAGTGGGAGGTCTGGGTGTGGACTGAGGGCAAGTCATTCAGTGGGAGGTCTGGGTGTGGTCTGAGGGCAGGTCATTCAGTGGAAGGTCTGGGTGTGATCTGAGCGCAGGTCATTCAGTGGAAGGTCTGGGTGTGGACTGAGGGCAAGTCATTCAGTGGGAGGTCTGGGTGTGGACTGAGGGCAAGTCATTCAGTGGGAGGTCTGGGTGTGGTCTGAGGGCAGGTCATTCAGTGGAAGGTCTGGGTGTGTCTGAGGGCAGGTCATTCAGTGGGAGGTCTGGGTGTGGTCTGAGCGCAGGTCATTCAGTGGAAGGTCTGGGTGTGGTCTGAGCGCAGGCCATTAAGTGGAAGCTCTGGCTGTGGTCTGAGCGCAGGTCATTCAGTGGAAGGTCTGGGTGTGGTCTGAGGGCAAGTCATTCAGTGGGAGGTCTGGGTGTGGTCTGAGCGCAGGTCATTCAGTGGAAGGTCTGGGTGTGGTCGGAGCGCAGGTCATTCAGTGGAAGGTCTGGGTGTGGTCTGAGCACAGGCCATTAAGTGGAAGCTCTGGCTGTGGTCTGAGCGCAGGTCATTCAGTGGAAGGTCTGGGTGTGGTCTGAGGGCAGGTCATTCAGTGGAAGGTCTGGGTGTGGACTGAGGGCAAGTCATTCAGTGGGAGGTCTGGGTGTGGACTGAGGGCAGGTCATTCAGTGGAAGGTCTGGGTGTGGACTGAGGGCAGGTCATTCAGTGGAAGGTCTGGGTGTGGTCTGAGGGCAGGTCATTCAGTGGAAGGTCTGGGTGTGGTCTGAGGGCAAGTCATTCATTGGGAGGTCTGGGTGTGGTCTGAGGGCAAGTCATTCAGTGGAAGGTCTGGCTGTGGGCTGAGCGCAGGCCATTCAGTGGAAGGTCTGGCTGTGGTCTGAGCGCAGGCCATTCAGTGGAAGGTCTGGCTGTGGTCTGAGCCCAGGCCATTCAGTGGAAGGTCTGGCTGTGGTCTGAGCGCAGGTCACTCAGTGGAAGGTCTGGGTGTGGTCTGAGCGCAGGTCATTCAGTGGAAGGTCTGGCTGTGTCTGAGGGCAGGTCATTGAGTGGAATGTCTGGCTTTGGTCTGAGCGCAGGCCATTCAGTGGAAGGTCTGGCTGTGGTCTGAGCGCAGGCCATTCAGTGGAAGGTCTGGGTGTGGTCTGAGCGCAGGCCATTCAGTGGGAGGTCTTGGTGTGGTCTGAGTGCGGGTCATTCAGTGGAAGGTCTGGGTGTGATCTGAGGGCAGGTCATTCAGTGGAAGGTCTGGGTGTGGTCTGAGCGCAGGTCATTCAGTGGAAGGTCTGGGTGTGGTCTGAGCGCAGGTCATTCAGTGGGAGGTCTGGGTGTGGTCTGAGGGCAGGTCATTCAGTGGAAGGTCTGGGTGTGGTCTGAGGGCAGATCATTCAGTGCAAGGTCTTGGTGTGGTCTGAGCGCAGGTCATTCAGTGGAAGGTCTGGCTGTGTCTGAGCGCAGGCCATTCAGTGGAAGGTCTGGCTGTGGTCTGAGCGCAGGTCATTCATTGGAAGGTCTGGGTGTGGACTGAGGGCAAGTCATTCAGTGGGAGGTCTGGGTGTGGTCTGAGGGCAGGTCATTCAGTGGAAGGTCTGGGTGTGGTCTGAGGGCAGGTCATTCAGTGGAAGGTCTGGGTGTGATCTGAGGGCAGGTCATTCAGTGGAAGGTCTGGGTGTGGACTGAGGGCAAGTCATTCAGTGGGAGGTCTGGCTGTGGTCTGAGGGCAGGTCATTCAGTGGGAGGTCTGGGTGTGGTCTGAGGGCAGGTCATTCAGTGGAAGGTCTGGGTGTGATCTGAGGGCAGGTCATTCAGTGAAAGGTCTGGGTGTGATCTGAGGGCAGGTCATTCAGTGGAAGGTCTGGGTGTGGACTGAGGGCAAGTCATTCAGTGGAAGGTCTGGGTGTGATCTGAGGGCAAGTCATTCAGTGGAAGGTCTGGCTGTGGTCTGAGGGCAAGTCATTCAGTGGGAGGTCTGAGTGTGATCTGAGCGCAGGTCATTCAGTGGAAGGTCTGGGTGTGGACTGAGGGCAAGTCATTCAGTGGGAGGTCTGGGTGTGGACTGAGGGCAAGTCATTCAGTGGGAGGTCTGGGTGTGGTCTGAGGGCAGGTCATTCAGTGGAAGGTCTGGGTGTGGACTGAGGGCAAGTCATTCAGTGGAAGGTCTGGCTGTGTCTGAGCGCAGGTCATTCATTGGAAGGTCTGGATGTGGACTGAGGACATGTCATTCAGTGGAAGGTCTGGGTGTGATCTGAGGGCAAGTCATTCAGTGGAAGGTCTGGCTGTGGTCTGAGGGCAAGTCATTCAGTGGGAGGTCTGGGTGTGATCTGAGCGCAGGTTATTCAGTGGAAGGTCTGGGTGTGGACTGAGGGCAAGTCATTCAGTGGGAGGTCTGGGTGTGGACTGAGGGCAAGTCATTCAGTGGGAGGTCTGGGTGTGGTCTGAGGGCAGGTCATTCAGTGGAAGGTCTGGGTGTGATCTGAGCGCAGGTCATTCAGTGGAAGGTCTGGGTGTGGACTGAGGGCAAGTCATTCAGTGGGAGGTCTGGGTGTGGACTGAGGGCAAGTCATTCAGTGGGAGGTCTGGGTGTGGTCTGAGGGCAGGTCATTCAGTGGAAGGTCTGGGTGTGGACTGAGGGCAAGTCATTCAGTGGAAGGTCTGGCTGTGTCTGAGCGCAGGTCATTCATTGGAAGGTCTGGGTGTGGACTGAGGACATGTCATTCAGTGGAAGGTCTGGGTGTGGTCTCAGGGCAGGTCATTCAGTGGAAGGTCTGGGTGTGGTCTCAGGGCAGGTCATTCAGTGGAAGGTCTGGGTGTGCACTGAGGGTAAGTCATTCAGTGGAAAGTCTGGACGATCCCAGTGAAATAAGACCTTTACACCTTATTCAGGAAATTAAAGCATTTCTGGACTAAACCAACTGTGCTATAGGGGACAAGTAAAAATTCCCACATTCCACTGATTTTAGCCTTTATCAGATGGAATTTTTAACCTCCCCCCCCCCCGTGCTTTTGGTTTGCTCTAGAATTGCGCGCCTCTCAGTTCTGGTATACGGCTCTTTTCTCATAGGCACAGGCCACACGTAGTTCTGGGGGGTCCGGATGGTTCCTTTGTCTTCTCCTCCAGGATCTTCATGTCTCTCTGTCCCCTGCAGGTGTACAGAATGTGGCCGTGTATGAGGACATCCTGCGCAGTCTCACCTACCGCACCGGTCCCAGGGCAGCTCTGTATGCGCGCAAGTTTCACGTGTCCTGCAGTGAGATGAACGGACGCTATATAAGTAACCAGCTATATACAGAGGTGAGTGGGGTATTAGGGGTCTGTACCTCCCAAGTGTCCCTCTTTATAGGAGATATTAGGGGTCTGTACCTCCCAAGTGTCCCTCTTTATAAGAGATATTAGGGTCTGTACCTCCCAAGTGCCCCTCTTTATAGGAGATATTAGGGGTCTGTACCTCCCAAGTGTCCCTCTTTATAGTTGATATTAGGGGTCTGTACCTCCCAAGTGTCCCTCTTTATAGGAGATATTAGGGGTCTGTACCTCCCAAGTGTCCCTCTTTATAGGAGATATTAGGGGTCCGTACCTCCCAAGTGTCCCTCTTTATAGGAAATATTAGGGGTCTGTACCTCCCAAGTGTCCCTATTTATAGGAGATATTAGGGGTCCGTACCTCCCAAGTGTCCCTCATTATAGGAGATATTAGCGGTCTGTACCTCCCAAGTGTCCCTCTTTATAGGAGATATTAGGGGTCTGTACCTTACAAGTGTCCCTCTTTATAGGAGATATTAGGGCTCTGTACCTCCCAAGTGTCCCTCTTTATAGGATATATTAGGGCTCTGTATCTCCCAAGTGTCCCTCTTTATAGGAGATATTAGGGGTCTGTACCTCCCTAGTGTCCCTCTTTATAGGAGATCATACTGTGTGGTCTGTATAGAAGTGTATCACCCTGGTGTCCCTTTGTTTAGGAGATCACACTGTGTGATGTGTATATAAGTGTATCACCCTGGTGTCCCTGTGTTTAGGAGATCAGACTGTGTGGTGTGTATATAAATGTATCACCCTGGTGTCCCTGTGTTTAGGAGATCAGACTGTGTGGGGTGTATATAAGTGTATCACCTTGGTGTCCCTGTGTTTAGGAGATCAGACTGTGTCATGTGTATATAAGTGTATCATCCTGGTGTCCCCGTGTTTAGGAGATCAGACTGTGTGGTGTGTATAGAAGTGTATCACCCTGGTGTCCCCATGTTTAGGAGATCAGACTGTGCTGTGTATAGAAGTGTATCACCCTGGTGTCCCCGTGTTTAGGAGATCAGACTGTGTAATGTGTTTAGAAGTGTATCACCCTGGTGTCCCTGTGTTTAGGAGATCAGACTGTGTGGTGTGTATATAAGTGCATCATCCTGGTGTCCCTGTGTTTTGGAGACCAGACTGTGTGGTGTGTATATAAGTGTATCACCCTGGTGTCCTGTGTTTAGGAGATCAGACTGTGCGGTGTGTATATAAGTGTATCACCGTGGTGTCCCTGTGTTTAGGAGATCAGACTGTGTGGTGTGTATATATAAGTGTATCACCCTGGTGTCCCTGTGTTTAGGAGATCAGACTGTGTGATGTGTATATAAGTGTATCACCCTGGTGTTCCTGTGTTTAGGAGATCAGACTGTTTGGTGTGTATATAAGTGTATCACCCTAATGTAGGGTGTAGGTTGCAGAAATGTACCCAACAGTATATACCAGTGGGGAACAAACGCAAAAAAAGAAGATCACAATCATTGTGGTTACATGCAGATGTACAGAAGGAAAAACAAAATGTAAACTATTTATGTCTAAAGGAACTGAACATTCTTTCTTGAAGTGCAACAAAGATTACAAAAAAAGGCAGTTAGGGTAGCAAAAATAGATAATGAAACTCTAATTGCAAGGGAAAGCAAGAATAATCCAAAAACATTTTCAAATATATAAATAGCAAACAACTTAAAAGGGAGTGTATTGGACCATTCAAAAATGAGATGGGTGAGTTGATTAGAGAGGATGAGGAAAAGGTCGATGTTCTAAACACTTCGTTTCCATCCTATATAATAATTCGCTAGAATGTTTGTAACGACGCAGTCATGCCCAGTAGACACTGTCCGTGACGAGGCTGATACAGAGCTGGGCTCTCCGAAGTCAGACCTCCGGTCTGATTTCGGAGCGTCCAGCTCTGTATCAGCCGAGGCGCGGGCAGTGTCTACTGGGCATGACTGCACCGAGACCGACCGCAACTGTGGCTCATGTACACGGGCTCTTCTACTAGTCAGTATATACAAAGGAGCAAGGAATGGTAGAAGAGCCTCATCAAGAAACTAATAAAACAATACAATTATCAGAAATTGGGTTAACTCAAGAAGACTGAACACAATGAAGACTGACAAAGCCCCGGGTCCTGATGGTATACATCCAAGGGTTCTTCAGGAACCCATAAGAAGGTAATGAATCACATACACCTTCTTCACCCAAACATAACACATCCAAAACCTCAAAAGATCTCACACAAAAGAAACACACTGACAGATGTATATGTCGGGAATAAAAAGGTCACAGCTTTATTCATTTGTGTTTGACCTATTTACCCATGGCGGACACTCCCCCTTGTAATGTAGGACCCAGGCCATTAACCAGCATGGACCCATATCCAGCTCATTGGCAGCCCGGGCCCCTGTGCACCACCCATCTGCCTGCCACCCGAGAGGTATGTAAGACATTCTTAGGCATTCACGGCCTACCCTGAACCCCCATGATGGTCCCAACCATGAGGTCTTGTCATTGCCGGTCTGCACCGACACCTCCCCAAGCCCTCCTCCGTCCTCAGTGCCTTGTGGTGTTACCCCATCCTGTATTCAGGGGCCGCCGTATAGCCAGCCTCCCAGGAGCCACCGTACAGTCACCCAAGGACAATGTAACCTTCAGTGTGTGGATCCCGGCCCGCAGTCAGTCAGGCTCTCTGGAAACAGTACCTTCTGAGGCTATCCCGCACTGAGCCAGCCTGGGGACATGTTAGTTCTTCATTTTAACGGGTCTTATTTATACATCATCCACTCCCTTCTAACCCCCTTCCACCCCCCCCCCAAGCCAACCCCCTTGCCCCATGGTGATTGGCCACCCTCCCCCTCCCTGCAACACACTGCCCCCTGCCTGGGGGGATTGAGGTGGGGGGGGGGGACAGCTCAAAGCCCAGCAGCAAGGAAAAAAGGCATGACTGCCTGCCATCTTAATGGGCTTTCAGGAGCATTTTGCCCCTTCGTCCTCTCAGTGCAGGTTTTTTACTTTACTTTTTACTCTTTAAAGATTCTCTCACACACAGGCTCAGTGCCACAGGATTGGTGTAAGGCCAGTGTAGTGCTTCTACATATCAAGGGAACTAAAACAGAACCTGGGAATTACAGACCTGTGAGTTTGACCTCCGTAGTGTTAAAACTGCTAGAAGGGATAATAAGGGACTATATTCAGGATTACAACACAAAAAAAAGATTATTAGCAGGAATCTATATGGTTTTATGAGGAATAGATCGTGCCAAACTAACCTTTTCAGCTTCTTTGAGGAAGTAAGCAGCAACCTTGATAATGGCAAGGCAGTAGATGTAGTATATCTAGACTTTGCAAAGGTATTTGATACAGTACCACACAGAAGGCTGGTGTATAAAATAAGGAAATTGGGGCTAGGAGATAACCTTTAAAACTGGATAGAAAACTGGTTGAAGCATATGGAAAAGTGTGTGGTTGTAAATGGACAATTCTCCAATACAGTTAAAGTGGAGAGTGGAGTACCTCAGGGTTCAGTATTGGGTCCGCTGCTTTTTATCATGTATATAAATGACATGGAAATAGGTATAGAAAGCAAAATATCAATATTTGCAGAGGATACTAAATTAGGCAGGGTTATTAATTCAGAACATGATATTTGCTTTCTATAGAGGGATTTACATAAAACAAATGGAATATGAAGTTTATTGTGGGGAAGTGTAAAGTCATGAATTTGGGAGGAAACAATCCCAAGGCTACTTATAAACTTAATGGAATAATTTTAGGGGACTCATTGCTAGAGAAAGACCTGGGTATCCTTGTCAACTACAGACTTGGAAACAGTGACCAGTGTCAAACAGCAGTAGGGAAAGCAAACAAAATCCTGTCTTACGCTGGTTACGCTGGGGCATGTTTGTCACCATGTAGGACCCTTACTCCAAGCCTATTGATTGGCTGGGGAATAGGTTACACTGGGGCATGCTTGTCACCATGTAGGACACTTACTCCAGTCCTATTGATTGGCTGAGGAATAGGTTACACTGGGGCATGCTTGTCACCATGTAGGACCCCTTACTCCAGTCCTATTGATTGGCTGGGGAATAGGTTACACTGGGGCATGCTTGTCACCATGTAGGACCCTTACTCCAAGCCTATTGATTGGATGGGGAATAGGTTACACTGGGGCATGCTTGTCACCATGTAGGACCCTTACTCCAGTCCTATTGATTGGCTGAGGAATAGGTTACGCTGGGGCATGCTTGTCACCATGTAGGACCCTTACTCCAAGCCTATTGATTGGCTGAGGAATAGGTTACACTGGGGCATGCTTGTCACCATGTAGGACCCTTACTCCAGTCCTATTGATTGGCTGAGGAATAGGTTACACTGGGGCATGCTTGTCACCATGTAGGACACTTACTCCAAGCCTATTGATTGGCTGAGGAATAGGTTATGCTGGGGCATGCTTGTCACCATGTAGGACCCTTACTCCAATCCTATTGATTGGCTGAGGAATAGGTTACGCTGGGGCATGCTTATCACCATGTAGGACCCCTTACTCCAAGCCTATTGATTGGCTGAGGAATAGGTTACACTGGGGCATGCTTGTCACCATGTAGGACACTTACTCCAGTCCTATTGATTGGCTGAGGAATAGGTTACACTGGGGCATGCATGTCACCATGTAGGACCCCTTACTCCAAGCCTATTGATTGGCTGGGGAATAGGTTACGCTGGGGCATGCTTGTCACCATGTAGGACACTTACTCCAATCCTATTGATTGGATGAGGAATAGGTTACACTGGGGCATGCATGTCACCATGTAGGACCCCTTACTCCAAGCCTATTGATTGGCTGAGGAATAGGTTATGCTGGGGCATGCTTGTCACCATGTAGGACACTTACTCCAATCCTATTGATTGGATGAGGAATAGGTTACACTGGGGCATGCTTGTCACCATGTAGGACACTTACTCCAGTCCTATTGATTGGCTGAGGAATAGGTTACACTGGGGCATGCTTGTCACCATGTAGGACCCTTACTCCAAGCCTATTGATTGGATGGGGAATAGGTTACGCTGGGGCATGCTTGTCACCATGTAGGACACTTACTCCAATCCTATTGATTGGCTGAGGAATAGGTTACACTGGGGCATACTTGTCACCATGTAGGACACTTACTCCAGTCCTATTGATTGGCTGAGGAATAGGTTACGCTGGGGCATGCTTGTCACCATGTAGGACACTTACTCCAATCCTATTGATTGGATGAGGAATAGGTTACACTGGGGCATACTTGTCACCATGTAGGACACTTACTCCAGTCCTATTGATTGGCTGAGGAATAGGTTACGCTGGGGCATACTTGTCACCATGTAGGACTCCTTACTCCAAGCCTATTGATTGGCTGAGGAATAGGTTACACTGGGGCATGTTTGTCACCATGTAGGACACTTACTCCAGTCCTATTGATTGGCTGAGGAATAGGTTACACTGGGGCATGTTTGTCACCATGTAGGACACTTACTCCAATCCTATTGATTGGCTGAGGAATAGGTTACACTGGGGCATGTTTGTCACCATGTAGGACACTTACTCCAGTCCTATTGATTGGCTGAGGAATAGGTTACACTGGGGCATACTTGTCACCATGTAGGACACTTACTCCAGTCCTATTGATTGGCTGAGGAATAGGTTACACTGGGGCATACTTGTCACCATGTAGGACACTTACTCCAATCCTATTGATTGGCT
Source organism: Rhinophrynus dorsalis (assembly GCA_037306005.1). Lineage (NCBI taxonomy): Eukaryota > Metazoa > Chordata > Amphibia > Anura > Rhinophrynidae > Rhinophrynus > Rhinophrynus dorsalis. The sequence continues at coordinate 11,366 of JBBDGT010000141.1, read as the reverse complement.
GAGGAATAGGTTACACTGGGGCATGCTTGTCACCATGTAGGACCCCTTACTCCAGTCCTATTGATTGGCTGAGGAATAGGTTACACTGGGGCATGCTTGTCACCATGTAGGACCCTTACTCCAATCCTATTGATTGGCTGAGGAATAGGTTACGCTGGGGCATGCTTATCACCATGTAGGACCCCTTACTCCAAGCCTATTGATTGGCTGAGGAATAGGTTACACTGGGGCATGCTTGTCACCATGTAGGACACTTACTCCAGTCCTATTGATTGGCTGAGGAATAGGTTACACTGGGGCATGCATGTCACCATGTAGGACCCCTTACTCCAAGCCTATTGATTGGCTGGGGAATAGGTTACGCTGGGGCATGCTTGTCACCATGTAGGACACTTACTCCAATCCTATTGATTGGATGAGGAATAGGTTACACTGGGGCATGCATGTCACCATGTAGGACCCCTTACTCCAAGCCTATTGATTGGCTGAGGAATAGGTTATGCTGGGGCATGCTTGTCACCATGTAGGACACTTACTCCAATCCTATTGATTGGATGAGGAATAGGTTACACTGGGGCATGCTTGTCACCATGTAGGACACTTACTCCAGTCCTATTGATTGGCTGAGGAATAGGTTACACTGGGGCATGCTTGTCACCATGTAGGACCCTTACTCCAAGCCTATTGATTGGATGGGGAATAGGTTACGCTGGGGCATGCTTGTCACCATGTAGGACACTTACTCCAATCCTATTGATTGGCTGAGGAATAGGTTACACTGGGGCATACTTGTCACCATGTAGGACACTTACTCCAGTCCTATTGATTGGCTGAGGAATAGGTTACGCTGGGGCATGCTTGTCACCATGTAGGACACTTACTCCAATCCTATTGATTGGATGAGGAATAGGTTACACTGGGGCATACTTGTCACCATGTAGGACACTTACTCCAGTCCTATTGATTGGCTGAGGAATAGGTTACGCTGGGGCATACTTGTCACCATGTAGGACTCCTTACTCCAAGCCTATTGATTGGCTGAGGAATAGGTTACACTGGGGCATGTTTGTCACCATGTAGGACACTTACTCCAGTCCTATTGATTGGCTGAGGAATAGGTTACACTGGGGCATGTTTGTCACCATGTAGGACACTTACTCCAATCCTATTGATTGGCTGAGGAATAGGTTACACTGGGGCATGTTTGTCACCATGTAGGACACTTACTCCAGTCCTATTGATTGGCTGAGGAATAGGTTACACTGGGGCATACTTGTCACCATGTAGGACACTTACTCCAGTCCTATTGATTGGCTGAGGAATAGGTTACACTGGGGCATACTTGTCACCATGTAGGACACTTACTCCAATCCTATTGATTGGCTGAGGAATAGGTTACACTGGGGCATGCTTGTCACCATGTAGGACCCCTTACTCCAGTCCTATTGATTGGCTGAGGAATAGGTTACACTGGGGCATGCTTGTCACCATGTAGGACACTTACTCCAGTCCTATTGATTGGCTGAGGAATAGGTTACACTGGGGCATACTTGTCATCATGTAGGACTCCTTACTCCAAGCCTATTGATTGGCTGAGGAATAGGTTACACTGCGGCATGCTTGTCACCATGTAGGACCCCTTACTCCAGTCCTATTGATTGGCTGAGGAATAGGTTACACTGGGGCATACTTGTCACCATGTAGGACACTTACTCCAATCCTATTGATTGGCTGAGGAATAGGTTACACTGGGGCATGCTTGTCACCATGTAGGACCCCTTACTCCAGTCCTATTGATTGGCTGAGGAATAGGTTACACTGGGGCATGTTTGTCACCATGTAGGACACTTACTCCAGTCCTATTGATTGGCTGAGGAATAGGTTACACTGGGGCATGTTTGTCACCATGTAGGACACTTACTCCAATCCTATTGATTGGCTGAGGAATAGGTTACACTGGGGCATGTTTGTCACCATGTAGGACACTTACTCCAGTCCTATTGATTGGCTGAGGAATAGGTTACACTGGGGCATACTTGTCACCATGTAGGACACTTACTCCAATCCTATTGATTGGCTGAGGAATAGGTTACACTGGGGCATGCTTGTCACCATGTAGGACCCCTTACTCCAGTCCTATTGATTGGCTGAGGAATAGGTTACACTGGGGCATGCTTGTCACCATGTAGGACACTTACTCCAGTCCTATTGATTGGCTGAGGAATAGGTTACACTGGGGCATACTTGTCACCATGTAGGACACTTACTCCAGTCCTATTGATTGGCTGAGGAATAGGTTACACTGGGGCATACTTGTCACCATGTAGGACACTTACTCCAGTCCTATTGATTGGCTGAGGAATAGGTTACACTGGGGGATGCTTGTCACCATGTAGGACTCCTTACTCCAAGCCTATTGATTGGCTGAGGAATAGGTTACACTGGGGCATGCTTGTCACCATGTAGGACACTTACTCCAATCCTATTGATTGGCTGAGGAATAGGTTACACTGGGGCATACTTGTCACCATGTAGGACACTTACTCCAAGCCTATTGATTGGATGGGGAATAGGTTACGCTGGGGCATGCTTGTCACCATGTAGGACACTTACTCCAAGCCTATTGATTGGCTGAGGAATAGGTTACGCTGGGGCATGCTTGTCACCATGTAGGACACTTACTCCAAGCCTATTGATTGGCTGAGGAATAGGTTACACTGGGGCATACTTGTCACCATGTAGGACTCCTTACTCCAAGCCTATTGATTGGATGGGGAATAGGTTACGCTGGGGCATGCTTGTCACCATGTAGGACACTTACTCCAAGCCTATTGATTGGCTGGGGAATAGGTTACGCTGGGGCATGCTTGTCACCATGTAGGACACTTACTCCAAGCCTATTGATTGGATGGGGAATAGGTTACGCTGGGGCATGCTTGTCACCATGTAGGACTCCTTACTCCAAGCCTATTGATTGGCTGAGGAATAGGTTACACTGGGGCATAATTGTCACCATGTAGGACCCTTACTCCAGTCCTATTGATTGGCTGAGGAATAGGTTACACTGGGGCATGCTTGTCACCATGTAGGACACTTACTCCAGTCCTATTGATTGGATGGGGAATAGGTTACGCTGGGGCATGCTTGTCACCATGTAGGACTCCTTACTCCAAGCCTATTGATTGGATGAGAAATAGGTTACACTGGGGCATGCTTGTCACCATGTAGGACACTTACTCCAAGCCTATTGATTGGCTGAGGAATAGGTTACACTGGGGCATACTTGTCACCATGTAGGACACTTACTCCAATCCTATTGATTGGCTGGGGAATAGGTTACGCTGGGGCATGCTTGTCACCATGTAGGACCCTTACTCCAAGCCTATTGATTGGATGAGGAATAGGTTACACTGGGGCATGCTTGTCACCATGTAGGACTCCTTACTCCAGTCCTATTGATTGGCTGGGGAATAGGTTACACTGGGGCATACTTGTCACCATGTAGGACCCTTACTCCAATCCTATTGATTGGATGAGGAATAGGTTACACTGGGGCATGCTTGTCACCATGTAGGACTCCTTTCTCCAGTCCTATTGATTGGCTGGGGAATAGGTTACGCTGGGGCATGCTTGTCACCATGTAGGACCCTTACTCCAAGCCTATTGATTGGCTGAGGAATAGGTTACGCTGGGGCATGCTTGTCACCATGTAGGACACTTACTCCAAGCCTATTGATTGGCTGAGGAATAGGTTACGCTGGGGCATGCTTGTCACCATGTAGGACCCCTTACTCCAATCCTATTGATTGGCTGAGGAATAGGTTACACTGGGGCATGCTTGTCACCATGTAGGACACTTACTCCAAGCCTATTGATTGGATGAGGAATAGGTTACACTGGGGCATGCTTGTCACCATGTAGGACTCCTTACTCCAATCCTATTGATTGGATGAGGAATAGGTTACACTGGGGCATGCTTGTCACCATGTAGGACACTTACTCCAAGCCTATTGATTGGATGAGGAATAGGTTACGCTGGGGCATGCTTGTCACCATGTAGGACTCCTTACTCCAAGCCTATTGATTGGATGGGAATAGGTTATGCTGGGGCATACTTGTCACCATGTAGGACCCTTACTCCAATCCTATTGATTGGCTGAGGAATAGGTTACACTGGGGCATGCTTGTCACCATGTAGGACCCCTTACTCCAAGCCTATTGATTGGCTGAGGAATAGGTTACACTGGGGCATGCTTGTCACCATGTAGGACACTTACTCCAAGCCCATTGATTGGCTGAGGAATAGGTTACACTGGGGCATGTTTGTCACCATGTAGGACACTTACTCCAGTCCTATTGATTGGCTGAGGAATAGGTTACACTGGGGCATGCTTGTCACCATGTAGGACTCCTTACTCCAAGCCTATTGATTGGCTGAGGAATAGGTTACACTGGGGCATGCTTGTCACCATGTAGGACTCCTTACTCCAAGCCTATTGATTGGCTGAGGAATAGGTTACACTGGGGCATGCTTGTCACCATGTAGGACCCCTTACTCCAGTCCTATTGATTGGATGGGGAATAGGTTACACTGGGGCATGCTTGTCACCATGTAGGACACTTACTCCAAGTCTATTGATTGGCTGAGGAATAGGTTACGCTGGGGCATGCTTGTCACCATGTAGGACACTTACTCCAAGCCTATTGATTGGCTGAGGAATAGGTTACGCTGGGGCATGCTTGTCACCATGTAGGACACTTACTCCAAGCCTATTGATTGGCTGAGGAATAGGTTACGCTGGGGCATGCTTGTCACCATGTAGGACACTTACTCCAGTCCTATTGATTGGCTGAGGAATAGGTTACGCTGGGGCATGCTTGTCACCATGTAGGACACTTACTCCAGTCCTATTGATTGGCTGAGGAATAGGTTACACTGGGGCATGCTTGTCACCATGTAGGACACTTACTCCAAGCCTATTGATTGGCTGAGGAATAGGTTACACTGGGGCATACTTGTCACCATGTAGGACACTTACTCCAATCCTATTGATTGGCTGAGGAATAGGTTACACTGGGGCATACTTGTCACCATGTAGGACACTTACTCCAATTCTATTGATTGGATGAGGAATAGGTTACGCTGGGGCATACTTGTCACCATGTAGGACACTTACTCCAATTCTATTGATTGGCTGAGGAATAGGTTACGCTGGGCATGCTTGTCACCATGTAGGACACTTACTCCAAGCCTATTGATTGGATGAGGAATAGGTTACACTGGGGCATGCTTGTCACCATGTAGGACTCCTTACTCCAAGCCTATTGATTGGATGGGGAATAGGTTACGCTGGGGCATACTTGTCACCATGTAGGACTCCTTACTCCAAGCCTATTGATTGGATGGGGAATAGGTTACGCTGGGGCATACTTGTCACCATGTAGGACCCTTACTCCAATCCTATTGATTGGCTGAGGAATAGGTTACACTGGGGCATGCTTGTCACCATGTAGGACCCCTTACTCCAAGCCTATTGATTGGCTGAGGAATAGGTTACACTGGGGCATGCTTGTCACCATGTAGGACACTTACTCCAAGCCCATTGATTGGCTGAGGAATAGGTTACGCTGGGGCATGTTTGTCACCATGTAGGACACTTACTCCAGTCCTATTGATTGGCTGAGGAATAGGTTACACTGGGGCATGCTTGTCACCATGTAGGACTCCTTACTCCAAGCCTATTGATTGGCTGAGGAATAGGTTACACTGGGGCATGCTTGTCACCATGTAGGACTCCTTACTCCAAGCCTATTGATTGGCTGAGGAATAGGTTACACTGGGGCATGCTTGTCACCATGTAGGACCCCTTACTCCAGTCCTATTGATTGGATGGGGAATAGGTTACACTGGGGCATGCTTGTCACCATGTAGGACACTTACTCCAAGCCTATTGATTGGCTGAGGAATAGGTTACGCTGGGGCATGCTTGTCACCATGTAGGACACTTACTCCAAGCCTATTGATTGGCTGAGGAATAGGTTACGCTGGGCCATGCTTATCACCATGTAGGACACTTACTCCAAGCCTATTGATTGGCTGAGGAATAGGTTACGCTGGGCATGCTTGTCACCATGTAGGACACTTACTCCAGTCCTATTGATTGGCTGAGGAATAGGTTACACTGGGGCATGCTTGTCACCATGTAGGACACTTACTCCAGTCCTATTGATTGGCTGAGGAATAGGTTACGCTGGGGCATGCTTGTCACCATGTAGGACACTTACTCCAGTCCTATTGATTGGCTGAGGAATAGGTTACGCTGGGGCATGCTTGTCACCATGTAGGACACTTACTCCAGTCCTATTGATTGGATGAGGAATAGGTTACACTGGGGCATGCTTGTCACCATGTAGGACACTTACTCCAGTCCTATTGATTGGCTGAGGAATATGTTACACTGGGGCATGCTTGTCACCATGTAGGACACTTACTCCAGTCCTATTGATTGGCTGAGGAATAGGTTACACTGGGGCATGCTTGTCACCATGTAGGACACTTACTCCAGTCCTATTGATTGGCTGAGGAATAGGTTACACTGGGGCATGCTTGTCACCATGTAGGACACTTACTCCAATCCTATTGATTGGCTGAGGAATAGGTTACACTGGGGCATACTTGTCACCATGTAGGACACTTACTCCAAGCCTATTGATTGGCTGAGGAATAGGTTACACTGGGGCATACTTGTCACCATGTAGGACACTTACTCCAATCCTATTGATTGGCTGAGGAATAGGTTACACTGGGGCATACTTGTCACCATGTAGGACACTTACTCCAATTCTATTGATTGGATGAGGAATAGGTTACGCTGGGGCATGCTTGTCACCATGTAGGACACTTACTCCAAGCCTATTGATTGGATGAGGAATAGGTTACACTGGGGCATACTTGTCACCATGTAGGACACTTACTCCAAGCCTATTGATTGGCTGAGGAATAGGTTACACTGGGGCATACTTGTCACCATGTAGGACACTTACTCCAAGCCTATTGATTGGATGGGGAATAGGTTACACTGGGGCATACTTGTCACCATGTAGGACTCCTTACTCCAAGCCTATTGATTGGCTGAGGAATAGGTTACACTGGGGCATACTTGTCACCATGTAGGACACTTACTCCAAGCCTATTGATTGGCTGAGGAATAGGTTACACTGGGGCATACTTGTCACCATGTAGGACACTTACTCCAAGCCTATTGATTGGATGGGGAATAGGTTACCCTGGGGCATGCTTGTCACCATGTAGGACACTTACTCCAAGCCTATTGATTGGATGGGGAATAGGTTACCCTGGGGCATACTTGTCACCATGTAGGACCCTTACTCCAAGCCTATTGATTGGCTGAGGAATAGGTTACACTGGGGCATACTTGTCACCATGTAGGACACTTACTCCAAGCCTATTGATTGGCTGGGGAATAGGTTACACTGGGGCATGCTTGTCACCATGTAGGACTCCTTACTCCAGTCCTATTGATTGGATGAGGAATACGTTACACTGGGGCATGCTTGTCACCATGTAGGACACTTACTCCAGTCCTATTGATTGGATGAGGAATAGGTTACACTGGGGCATACTTGTCACCATGTAGGACTCCTTACTCCAAGCCTATTGATTGGCTGAGGAGTAGGTTACACTGGGGCATGCTTGTCACCATGTAGGACACTTACTCCAAGCCTATTGATTGGCTGAGGAATAGGTTACACTGGGGCATGCTTGTCATCATGTAGGACACTTACTCCAGTCCTATTGATTGGATGAGGAATAGGTTACGCTGGGGCATGCTTGTCACCATGTAGGACTCCTTACTCCAGTCCTATTGATTGGCTGAGGAATAGGTTACGCTGGGGCATGCTTGTCACCATGTAGGACACTTACTCCAGTCCTATTGATTGGATGAGGAATAGGTTACACTGGGGCATGCTTGTCATCATGTAGGACACTTACTCCAGTCCTATTGATTGGATGAGGAATAGGTTACACTGGGGCATACTTGTCACCATGTAGGACACTTACTCCAGTCCTATTGATTGGATGAGGAATAGGTTACACTGGGGCATGCTTGTCACCATGTAGGACCCTTACTCCAAGCCTATTGATTGGATGGGGAATAGGTTACACTGGGGGATGCTTGTCACCATGTAGGACCCCTTACTCCAGTCCTATTGATTGGATGAGGAATAGGTTACACTGGGGCATGCTTGTCATCATGTAGGACACTTACTCCAGTCCTATTGATTGGATGAGGAATAGGTTACACTGGGGCATGCTTGTCACCATGTAGGACCCTTACTCCAAGCCTATTGATTGGATGGGGAATAGGTTACACTGGGGGATGCTTGTCACCATGTAGGACTCCTTACTCCAGTCCTATTGATTGGCTGAGGAATAGGTTACGCTGGGGCATGCTTGTCACCATGTAGGACACTTACTCCAAGCCTATTGATTGGATGAGGAATAGGTTACACTGGGCATGCTTGTCACCATGTAGGACTCCTTACTCCAAGCCTATTGATTGGCTGAGGAATAGGTTACACTGGGGCATAATTGTCACCATGTAGGACACTTACTCCAGTCCTATTGATTGGATGAGGAATAGGTTACACTGGGGCATGCTTGTCACCATGTAGGACACTTACTCCAGTCCTATTGATTGGCTGAGGAATATGTTACACTGGGGCATGCTTGTCACCATGTAGGACACTTACTCCAGTCCTATTGATTGGCTGAGGAATAGGTTACACTGGGGCATGCTTGTCACCATGTAGGACACTTACTCCAGTCCTATTGATTGGCTGAGGAATAGGTTACACTGGGGCATGCTTGTCACCATGTAGGACACTTACTCCAATCCTATTGATTGGCTGAGGAATAGGTTACACTGGGGCATACTTGTCACCATGTAGGACACTTACTCCAAGCCTATTGATTGGCTGAGGAATAGGTTACACTGGGGCATACTTGTCACCATGTAGGACACTTACTCCAATCCTATTGATTGGCTGAGGAATAGGTTACACTGGGGCATACTTGTCACCATGTAGGACACTTACTCCAATTCTATTGATTGGATGAGGAATAGGTTACGCTGGGGCATGCTTGTCACCATGTAGGACACTTACTCCAAGCCTATTGATTGGATGAGGAATAGGTTACACTGGGGCATACTTGTCACCATGTAGGACACTTACTCCAAGCCTATTGATTGGCTGAGGAATAGGTTACACTGGGGCATACTTGTCACCATGTAGGACACTTACTCCAAGCCTATTGATTGGATGGGGAATAGGTTACACTGGGGCATACTTGTCACCATGTAGGACTCCTTACTCCAAGCCTATTGATTGGCTGAGGAATAGGTTACACTGGGGCATACTTGTCACCATGTAGGACACTTACTCCAAGCCTATTGATTGGCTGAGGAATAGGTTACACTGGGGCATACTTGTCACCATGTAGGACACTTACTCAAAGCCTATTGATTGGATGGGGAATAGGTTACCCTGGGGCATGCTTGTCACCATGTAGGACACTTACTCCAAGCCTATTGATTGGATGGGGAATAGGTTACCCTGGGGCATACTTGTCACCATGTAGGACCCTTACTCCAAGCCTATTGATTGGCTGAGGAATAGGTTACACTGGGGCATACTTGTCACCATGTAGGACACTTACTCCAAGCCTATTGATTGGCTGGGGAATAGGTTACACTGGGGCATGCTTGTCACCATGTAGGACTCCTTACTCCAGTCCTATTGATTGGATGAGGAATACGTTACACTGGGGCATGCTTGTCACCATGTAGGACACTTACTCCAGTCCTATTGATTGGATGAGGAATAGGTTACACTGGGGCATACTTGTCACCATGTAGGACTCCTTACTCCAAGCCTATTGATTGGCTGAGGAATAGGTTACACTGGGGCATGCTTGTCACCATGTAGGACACTTACTCCAAGCCTATTGATTGGCTGAGGAATAGGTTACACTGGGGCATGTTTGTCATCATGTAGGACACTTACTCCAGTCCTATTGATTGGATGAGGAATAGGTTACGCTGGGGCATGCTTGTCACCATGTAGGACTCCTTACTCCAGTCCTATTGATTGGCTGAGGAATAGGTTACGCTGGGGCATGCTTGTCACCATGTAGGACACTTACTCCAGTCCTATTGATTGGATGAGGAATAGGTTACACTGGGGCATGCTTGTCATCATGTAGGACACTTACTCCAGTCCTATTGATTGGATGAGGAATAGGTTACACTGGGGCATACTTGTCACCATGTAGGACACTTACTCCAGTCCTATTGATTGGATGAGGAATAGGTTACACTGGGGCATGCTTGTCACCATGTAGGACCCTTACTCCAAGCCTATTGATTGGATGGGGAATAGGTTACACTGGGGGATGCTTGTCACCATGTAGGACCCCTTACTCCAGTCCTATTGATTGGATGAGGAATAGGTTACACTGGGGCATGCTTGTCATCATGTAGGACACTTACTCCAGTCCTATTGATTGGATGAGGAATAGGTTACACTGGGGCATGCTTGTCACCATGTAGGACCCTTACTCCAAGCCTATTGATTGGATGGGGAATAGGTTACACTGGGGATGCTTGTCACCATGTAGGACTCCTTACTCCAGTCCTATTGATTGGCTGAGGAATAGGTTACGCTGGGGCATGCTTGTCACCATGTAGGACACTTACTCCAAGCCTATTGATTGGATGAGGAATAGGTTACACTGGGGCATGCTTGTCACCATGTAGGACTCCTTACTCCAGTCCTATTGATTGGCTGAGGAATAGGTTACACTGGGGCATGCTTGTCACCATGTAGGACACTTACTCCAATCCTATTGATTGGCTGAGGAATAGGTTACACTGGGGCATACTTGTCACCATGTAGGACACTTACTCCAATCCTATTGATTGGCTGAGGAATAGGTTACACTGGGGCATACTTGTCACCATGTAGGACACTTACTCCAAGCCTATTGATTGGATGAGGAATAGGTTACACTGGGGCATACTTGTCACCATGTAGGACTCCTTACTTCAAGCCTATTGATTGGCTGAGGAACAGGTTACACTGGGGCATACTTGTCACCATGTAGGACACTTACTCCAAGCCTATTGATTGGCTGAGGAATAGGTTACACTGGGGCATACTTGTCACCATGTAGGACACTTACTCCAAGCCTATTGATTGGATGGGGAATAGGTTACCCTGGGGCATGCTTGTCACCATGTAGGACTCCTTACTCCAGTCCTATTGATTGGATGAGGAATAGG
>JBBDGT010000051.1:0-100427 GCA_037306005.1 Rhinophrynus dorsalis | reverse complement strand
CGGATTTTCACATCTCGGGTGAAAGTACCCTCAGGCTCTATATGGCTCTCCCCCGATCCTGTGCTGGTCTGCAGGCTTACAGGATCTGAGGCTCCAACAGATAGACAGTACATCTGAGCTGCCACTTCATTCACCGCCTCTGGCAGCTAGGGATTCTATTAATGTGGATCACTTCAGCTGCTTGTAGACCTCCTCAATACATCTGCCTCTGGCTCCAGCCAAATCTCCTGATGGAGATCCTCCCGTTGGTGGTTTATAGGAAGAGGGTATCCCACTGCTACAACCATATGTGACGGTACCAGGATTTACCGGACCCTTTTGGGGTCGTCGGCTCCTGAACCGCCGCTGCTCCTGCTGTCCCTCTTCCATGGCTGGCTGGAGCCCTGACACATTCTGGCAGTCCTGGACACTCAGGCTGGAAAAACAGGATGTTCCTCTCTGGTACACTGGCCGGGCTAGTCAATCTGGCTTTGGAAGAAACCCAGTTGAGGTTTCCAGTGGCCCTACTCCAGAAGACCGGCGAGGCAAGCAAAGTCACACTTGCAGTGGCTAAGGTGGGACTTGTTACACTTGACCAATCAGAGAATGACCTACATTTCCACACACTCTAATACGATTACAAATTAGAGCTTAGAAAAGGGGCATTCTAAATGGACCAAAATAACCTTACCTGATTGGTCAAGGAAGCAGAGGTGGAATCACTGCAAATTCCAAACATTCCTTAGCACAAGTTACACAGACAAGGAGTATACTTTAAAAAAGCCAGAGTGCTGAGCATAACAGTAATTTTCTCTGCACTCTGGTTCCTCATTGCAACCACCCTTTTCAGGACTTACAGTATAACACCACACACAATTACATTGTCACACAATGTACAACAGAGTCACCAAATGTTATCATCCTAAATCTGTCTGTCTGGTTACACCACTTTATGTCTTTTTTGTCTTCTCTATAAAAATGAAAACATATTTAATATCAAAATGACATGTGTCTTGAGTACCCTGTAAACATATATATCCTTCAATTACAACCCTATGGGAAATCAAACCTCCTTGACCAGGTCCTTAGTGGGTTAATATTTAATAGAAATGTGCATTAAAATTGCTTACTCACAACACAAAGGGAATTCGAAAAAAGTTACTGAATTTTATATTACATTGCCTATGTAACGTCTGACATTGAATAGATACAGTTCATGCATTTAGAGGAAAAAAATATATTACATTGTTCCACACACACATGTATAAATAAATCATCTAAAACATATTACTTACAATCAGAGCCCAGAAAATATAATTTCATACCAGAGGATTTACTTTTTTCTCCTCTTCTCCCTATATAAAAAAAACAACAATTAATATAAATGATATGTCTCTTACAGAGCCTGTACATATACAACAAGCTAAATTATAGTGCTTGGAAAATCAACATTTTAATATTCAATATTAATGTGTAATGATTCTTGAGTACCATATAATACATATAAATCCTGACACACAGTATCATGGAGAAATAAAAATCTGGTTCCTTAACTATTACATTTTACATGGAATGTCTACCATTTAGGAGATATTTCACTAACAGGTTTGAAGGAAAACATAAATAACACTAAAAAGGTATGTTCCATGTAATTAGAGAACCCTCTTAAATAGAATATTCTTGCAATCAAAATCAAATTTAATTTGAAACCAGTTTATTCCTCTTTTTTCTTGTTTTCTCTCTAAAAAAAAATCTATTTAATGTCAAAATGACGTCTCTTGAGTACTCTGTAAATATATAATCCCTTCAATTTCAACTCTAAGGGAAATCAAAACCCCTGGAGCACAGGGTCTTTAATGGGTTAATATTTAATACAAATGTGCTGTCTTTCTAAAATACTATATAATACATTAAAATTGCAGACTTAAAGGGCCCTGGTACCTGGACCCCTCTAGAGGTGATCTTAGATTCTGTGGGTGGGACCGGACATGGGCAGGGCCTGCTTCATTTGGTTCCAAATATTTGTAAGCCAATTTGGCTGCTTACTTCAACATAGCTGGATCATGGCCCCTTACCTAATCAAGAACATCAGGAGACGAATGTTGAAAGAATTGCTCCAGTAGGAACAGCTGCCGACAATCCTCCTAGTTCTTGCATTGCAGCCAAATAGCCAGTTGGCACAAGCACGTTCCACACAATCAGCATATAAGTCCTGTTCCCGCAGCTGGGTACCCTGAATCTTCCACCTGTAGGCATCTGGGGTAACTGAGTACTGCGTAAGCAGGCAACGTTTCACCTCGGCATAATTACAGCTGACTTCATCAGGAAAGGCTCGATATGCCTAGGCTGCATGTCCAATCAGCTTGCCCAACAGAATTGTTACCCATTCTCCCTGATCAACCTCATGAAGGGAACACTGCCTCTCAAAATCTTGCAGGTACCCAACTTTGTCACAGTTGCTCTCCTCAAACATCTTGAAGGTTTGATGAGGCAGTTTGCCATTCCTGGAGCCACCGGTCCATGGAGATTCTGTCTCCCAGGCCTCTTCCCAGTTCTGCAATCCTCAGACTTTCATCACTTTCTGTGGCCTTCTGTTGGTCCTGACTCACCATGGCTATGACTCTATCTACGACTTCATAAAATAGGTTGGGGCCATAAAAGGGAAGCCAGATTTTCACAGCTCGGGTGAAAGTATCCTCGGGCTCTATATGGCTCTCCCCCGATCCTGTGCTGGTCTGCAGGCTTACAGGGCTGTAGCTCCAACAGACAGACAGTCCATCAGAACCTCCACTTGCCATTCCGCCTCTGGTAGCTAGGGTTTCTATTAGTGCGGATCACATCAGCTCCTTGTAGACCTCCTCCATACATTTGCCAATGGATCCAGCAAAATCTCTGGGCTGGCTGGAGCCCTGCTACTTTCTGGCGGTCTGGAGGTCTTGGATACTAAGGAAGGAAAAACAGGATGCTGTTCTCTGGTAGACTGGCAGGGCTAGTCAATTTAGCTTCTGAAGAATCCCAGTTGAGGTTTCCAGTGGCCCTATGCCAGAAGACCAGCAAGGCAAGCAAAGTAGCTATTGCAGTAGCTATGGTTACACTCACCATGGCTATGACTCATTCTACCACCTCTGAGGATGGGTTGTGGCCATAAAAGGCAAGCCAGATTGTCACAGCTTTGGTGAAAGTATCCTCGGGCTCTATATGGCTCTCCCCCGATCCTGTGCTGGATTACAGGCTTCCAGGGCCTGCGGCTCCAACAGATAGACAGTTCATCTGAACTGCCACTAGCTTCTCTGCCTCTGGCAGCTAGGGTTTCAATTAGTGTGGATCACATCAGCTCCTTGTAGACCTCCTCCATACATTTGACACTGGCTCCAGCCAAATCTCCCAATGGAGATTCTCCCGGTTGTGGTATAGGAAGAGGGCATCCCACTGCTCCAACCATATGTGATGGTACCAGGATTTACCGGACCCTTTTGGGTCCGTCGGCTCCTGAACCGCCGCTGCTGCCCCTCTTCCATGGCTGGCTGGAGCCGTGCTACTTTCTGGCGGTCTGGAGGTCTTTGATACTTAGGCTGGAAAAACAGTATGCTGCTCTCTGGTAGACTGGAATGGCTAGTCAGTTTAGCTTCTGAAGAACCCCATTTGAGGTTTCCAGTGGCCCTACTCCAGAAGACCAGCGAGGCAAGCAAAGTCACTCTTTCAGGGCATAAGTTTAAGGTTGAAGTCTCCATGGCTATGACTCATTCTACCACCTCAGAAGATGGCTTGAGGCCATAAAAGGCAAGCCGGACTTTCACAGCTTGGGTGAAATTATCCTCAGGCTCTATATGGCTCTCCCCCGATCCTGTGCTGGACTGCAGGTTGCAGGGCCTGAGGCTCCAACAGATAGACAGTATATCTGAGCTGCCACTTGATTCACCGTCTCTGGCAGCTAGGGTTTCTATTAGTGTGGATCGCTTCAGCTGCTTGTAGACCTCCTCCATGCATCTGACACTGGCTCCAGCCAAACCGCCCAATGGAGATTCTCTTAGTGGTGGTTTATACGAAGAGGGCATCCCACTGCTACAACCATATGTGACGGTACCAGGATTTACCGGACCCTTTTGGGGCCGTCGGCTCCTGAACCGCCGCTGCTGCTGCTGTTCCTCTTCCATGGCTGGCTGGAGCCCTGCTACTTTCTGGAGGTCTTGGATACTCAGGATGGAAAAACGGAATGCTGGTCTCTGGTAGACTGGCAGGGCTACTCAATTTAGCTGCTGAAGAATCACAGTTGAGGTTTCCAGTGGCCCTACTCCAGAAGACCAGAGAGGCAAGCAAAGTCGCTCTTGCAGTGGCTAAGGTTAGAATCACCATGGCTTTGACTCATTCTACCCCCTCAGAAATTGGGTTGAGACCATAAAAGGTAAGCCGGATTTTCAAAGCTTTGGTGAAAGTATCCTCGGGCTCTATATGGCTCTCACCCCGATCCTGTGCTGCACTGTAGGCTTGCAGGGCCTGCGGCTCCAACAGATAGACAGTCCATCTGAACTGCTACTTGATTCCCCCCTCTGGCAGCTAAGTTATCTATTAGAGTGGATCGTTTCAACTGCTTGTAGACCTCCTCCATATATCTGACACTGGCTCCAGCCGAACCACTGGATGGAGATTCTCCCAGTGGTGTTTTATAGGAAGAGGGCATCCCACTGCTACAACCATATGTCAAGGTACCAGGATTTACCAGACCCTTTTAGGGTTGTCGGCTCCTGAACTGCCGCTGCTGTCCCTCTTCCATGGCTGGCTGGAGCCATGCTACTTTCTGGTGGTCTGGAGGTCCCGGACACTCGGGCTGGACAAACAGGATGCTGCTCTCTGGTAAACTGGAAGGGCTAGTCAATTTAGTTTCTGAAGACCCCCAGTTGAGGTTTCCAGTGGTCCTACAACAGAAGACAAGCAAGGCAAGCAAAGTCGCTCTTGAGGTGGCTAAGGTTAGACTCACCATGGTTATGACTCATTCTACCACCTCAGAAGATGGGTTGGGGCCATAAAAGGCAACCCGGATTTTCACATCTCGGGTGAAAGTATCCTCAGGCTCTATATGGCTCTCCCCCGATCCTGTGCTGGTCTGCAGGCTTACAGGATCTGAGGCTCCAACAGATAGACAGTACATCTGAGCTGCCACTTCATTCACCGCCTCTGGCAGCTAGGGATTCTATTAATGTGGATCACTTCAGCTGCTTGTAGACCTCCTCAATACATCTGCCTCTGGCTCCAGCCAAATCTCCTGATGGAGATCCTCCCGTTGGTGGTTTATAGGAAGAGGGTATCCCACTGCTACAACCATATGTGACGGTACCAGGATTTACCTGACCCTTTTGGGGTCGTCGGCTCCTGAACCGCCGCTGCTCCTGCTGTCCCTCTTCCATGGCTGGCTGGAGCCCTGACATATTCTGGTAGTCCTGGACACTCAGGCTGGAAAAACAGGATGTTCCTCTCTGGTACACTGGCCGGGCTAGTCAATCTGGCTTTGGAAGAACCCCAGTTGAGGTTTCCAGTGGCCCTACTCCAGAAGACCGGCGAGGCAAGCAAAGTCACACTTGCAGTGGCTAAGGTGAGACTTGTTACACTTGACCAATCAGAGAATGACCTACATTTCCACACACTCTAATACGATTACAAATTAGAGCTTAGAAAAGGGGCATTCTAAATGGACCACAATAACCTTACCTGATTGGTCAAGGAAGCAGAGGTGGAATCACTGCAAATTCCAAACATTCCTTAGCACAAGTTACACAGACAAGGAGTATACTTTAAAAAAGCCAGAGTGCTGAGCATAACAGTAATTTTTTCTGCACTCTGGTTCTTCATTGCAAACACCCTTTTCAGGACTTACAGTATAACACCACACACAATTACATTGTCACACAATGTACAACAGAGTCACCAAATGTTATCATTCTAAATCTGTCTGTCTGGTTACACCACTTTATGTCTTTTTTGTCTTCTCTATAAAAATGAAAACATATTTAATATCAAAATGACATGTGTCTTGAGTACCCTGTAAACATATATATCCTTCAATTACAACCCTATGGGAAATCAAACCTCCTTGACCAGGTCCTTAGTGGGTTAATATTTAATAGAAATGTGCATTAAAATTGCTTACTCACAACACAAAGGGAATTCGAAAAAAGTTACTGAATTTTATATTACATTGCCTATGTAACGTCTGACATTGAATAGATACAGTTCATGCATTTAGAGGAAAAAAATATATTACATTGTTCCACACACACACATGTATAAATAAATCATCTAAAACATATTACTTACAATCAGAGCCCAGAAAATATAATTTCATACCAGAGGATTTACTTTTTTCTCCTCTTCTCCCTATATAAAAAAAACAACAATTAATATAAATGATATGTCTCTTACAGAGCCTGTACATATACAACAAGCTAAATTATAGTGCTTGGAAAATCAACATTTTAATATTCAATATTAATGTGTAATGATTCTTGAGTACCATATAATACATATAAATCCTGACACACAGTACCATGGAGAAATAAAAATCTGGTTCCTTAACTATTACATTTTACATGGAATGTCTACCATTTAGGAGATATTTCACTAACAGGTTTGAAGGAAAACATAAATAACACTAAAAAGGTATGTTCCATGTAATTAGAGAACCCTCTTAAATAGAATATTCTTGCAATCAAAATCAAATTTAATTTGAAACCAGTTTATTCCTCTTTTTTCTTGTTTTCTCTCTAAAAAAAAAAATCTATTTAATGTCAAAATGACGTCTCTTGAGTACTCTGTAAATATATAATCCCTTCAATTTCAACTCTAAGGGAAATCAAAACCCCTGGAGCACAGGGTCTTTAATGGGTTAATATTTAATACAAATGTGCTGTCTTTCTAAAATACTATATAATACATTAAAATTGCAGACTTAAAGGGCCCTGGTACCTGGACCCCTCTAGAGGTGATCTTAGATTCTGTGGGTGGGACCGGACATGGGCAGGGCCTGCTTCATTGGGTTCCAAATATTTGTAAGCCAATTTGGCTGCTTACTTCAACATAGCTGGATCATGGCCCCTTACCTAACAAGAACATCAGGAGACGAATGTTGAAAGAATTGCTCCAGTAGGAACAGCTGCCGACAATCCTCCTAGTTCTTGCATTGCAGCCAAATAGCCAGTTGGCACAAGCACGTTCCACCCAATCAGCATATAAGTCCTGTTCCCGCAGCTGGGTACCCTGAATCTTCCGCCTGTAGGTATCTGGGGTAACTGAGTACTGCGTAAGCAGGCAACGTTTCACCTCGGCATAATTACAGCTGACTTCATCAGGAAAGGCTCGATATGCCTAGGCTGCATGTCCAATCAGCTTGCCCAACAGAATTGTTACCCATTCTCCCTGATCAACCTCATGAAGGGAACACTGCCTCTCAAAATCTTGCAGGTACCCAACTTTGTCACAGTTGCTCTCCTCAAACATCTTGAAGGTTTGATGAGGCAGTTTGCCATTCCTGGACACACCGGTCCATGGAGATTCTGTCTCCCAGGCCTCTTCCCAGTTCTGCAATCCTCAGACTTTCATCACTTTCTGTGGCCTTCTGTTGGTCCTGACTCACCATGGCTATGACTCTATCTACGACTTCATAAAATAGGTTGGGGCCATAAAAGGGAAGCCGGATTTTCACAGCTCGGGTGAAAGTATCCTCGGGCTCTATATGGCTCTCCCCCGATCCTGTGCTGGTCTGCAGGCTTACAGGGCTGTAGCTCCAACAGACAGACAGTCCATCAGAACCTACACTTGCTATTCCGCCTCTGGTAGCTAGGGTTTCTATTAGTGTGGATCACATCAGCTCCTTGTAGACCTCCTCCATACATTTGCCAATGGATCCAGCAAAATCTCTGGGCTGGCTGGAGCCCTGCTACTTTCTGGCGGTCTGGAGGTCTTGGATACTAAGGAAGGAAAAACAGGATGCTGTTCTCTGGTAGACTGGCAGGGCTAGTCAATTTAGCTTCTGAAGAATCCCAGTTGAGGTTTCCAGTGGCCCTATGCCAGAAGACCAGCAAGGCAAGCAAAGTAGCTATTGCAGTAGCTATGGTTACACTCACCATGGCTATGACTCATTCTACCACCTCTGAGGATGGGTTGTGGCCATAAAAGGCAAGCCGGATTGTCACAGCTTTGGTGAAAGTATCCTCGGGCTCTATATGGCTCTCCCCCGATCCTGTGCTGGATTACAGGCTTCCAGGGCCTGCGGCTCCAACAGATAGACAGTTCATCTGAACTGCCACTAGCTTCTCTGCCTCTGGCAGCTAGGGTTTCAATTAGTGTGGATCACATCAGCTCCTTGTAGACCTCCTCCATACATTTGACACTGGCTCCAGCCAAATCTCCCAATGGAGATTCTCCCGGTTGTGGTATAGGAAGAGGGCATCCCACTGCTCCAACCATATGTGATGGTACCAGGATTTACCGGACCCTTTTGGGTCCGTCGGCTCCTGAACCGCCGCTGCTGCCCCTCTTCCATGGCTGGCTGGAGCCGTGCTACTTTCTGGCGGTCTGGAGGTCTTTGATACTTAGGCTGGAAAAACAGTATGCTGCTCTCTGGTAGACTGGAATGGCTAGTCAGTTTAGCTTCTGAAGAACCCCATTTGAGGTTTCCAGTGGCCCTACTCCAGAAGACCAGCGAGGCAAGCAAAGTCACTCTTTCAGGGCATAAGTTTAAGGTTGAAGTCTCCATGGCTATGACTCATTCTACCACCTCAGAAGATGGCTTGAGGCCATAAAAGGCAAGCCGGACTTTCACAGCTTGGGTGAAATTATCGCCAGGCTCTATATGGCTCTCCCCCGATCCTGTGCTGGACTGCAGGTTGCAGGGCCTGAGGCTCCAACAGATAGACAGTATATCTGAGCTGCCACTTGATTCACCGTCTCTGGCAGCTAGGGTTTCTATTAATGTGGATCGCTTCAGCTGCTTGTAGACCTCCTCCATGCATCTGACACTGGCTCCAGCCAAACCGCCCAATGGAGATTCTCCCAGTGGTGGTTTATACGAAGAGGGCATCCCACTGCTACAACCATATGTGACGGTACCAGGATTTACCGGACCCTTTTGGGGCCGTCGGCTCCTGAACCGCCGCTGCTGCTGCTGTTCCTCTTCCATGGCTGGCTGGAGCCCTGCTACTTTCTGGAGGTCTTGGATACTCAGGATGGAAAAACGGAATGCTGGTCTCTGGTAGACTGACAAGGCTACTCAATTTAGCTGCTGAAGAATCACAGTTGAGGTTTCAAGTGGCCCTACTCCAGAAGACCAGAGAGGCAAGCAAAGTCGCTCTTGCAGTGGCTAAGGTTAGAATCACCATGGCTTTGACTCATTCTACCCCCTCAGAAATTGGGTTGAGACCATAAAAGGCAAGCCGGATTTTCAAAGCTTTGGTGAAAGTATCCTCGGGCTCTATATGGCTCTCACCCCGATCCTGTGCTGCACTGTAGGCTTGCAGGGCCTGCGGCTCCAACAGATAGACAGTCCATCTGAACTGCTACTTGATTCCCCCCTCTGGCAGCTAAGTTATCTATTAGAGTGGATCGTTTCAACTGCTTGTAGACCTCCTCCATATATCTGACACTGGCTCCAGCCGAACCACTGGATGGAGATTCTCCCAGTGGTGTTTTATAGGAAGAGGGCATCCCACTGCTACAACCATATGTCAAGGTACCAGGATTTACCAGACCCTTTTAGGGTTGTCGGCTCCTGAACTGCCGCTGCTGTCCCTCTTCCATGGCTGGCTGGAGCCATGCTACTTTCTGGTGGTCTGGAGGTCCCGGACACTCGGGCTGGACAAACAGGATGCTGCTCTCTGGTAAACTGGAAGGGCTAGTCAATTTAGTTTCTGAAGACCCCCAGTTGAGGTTTCCAGTGGTCCTACAACAGAAGACAAGCAAGGCAAGCAAAGTCGCTCTTGAGGTGGCTAAGGTTAGACTCACCATGGTTATGACTCATTCTACCACCTCAGAAGATGGGTTGGGGCCATAAAAGGCAACCCGGATTTTCACATCTCGGGTGAAAGTATCCTCAGACTCTATATGGCTCTCCCCCGATCCTGTGCTGGTCTGCAGGCTTACAGGATCTGAGGCTCCAACAGATAGACAGTACATCTGAGCTGCCACTTCATTCACCGCCTCTGGCAGCTAGGGATTCTATTAATGTGGATCACTTCAGCTGCTTGTAGACCTCCTCAATACATCTGCCTCTGGCTCCAGCCAAATCTCCTGATGGAGATCCTCCCGTTGGTGGTTTATAGGAAGAGGGTATCCCACTGCTACAACCATATGTGACGGTACCAGGATTTACCTGACCCTTTTGGGGTCGTCGGCTCCTGAACCGCCGCTGCTCCTGCTGTCCCTCTTCCATGGCTGGCTGGAGCCCTGACACATTCTGGCAGTCCTGGACACTCAGGCTGGAAAAACAGGATGTTCCTCTCTGGTACACTGGCCGGGCTAGTCAATCTGGCTTTGGAAGAACCCCAGTTGAGGTTTCCAGTGGCCCTACTCCAGAAGACCGGCGAGGCAAGCAAAGTCACACTTGCAGTGGCTAAGGTGAGACTTGTTACACTTGACCAATCAGAGAATGACCTACATTTCCACACACTCTAATACGATTACAAATTAGAGCTTAGAAAAGGGGCATTCTAAATGGACCACAATAACCTTACCTGATTGGTCAAGGAAGCAGAGGTGGAATCACTGCAAATTCCAAACATTCCTTAGCACAAGTTACACAGACAAGGAGTATACTTTAAAAAAGCCAGAGTGCTGAGCATAACAGTAATTTTTCTGCACTCTGGTTCTTCATTGCAAACACCCTTTTCAGGACTTACAGTATAACACCACACACAATTACATTGTCACACAATGTACAACAGAGTCACCAAATGTTATCATTCTAAATCTGTCTGTCTGGTTACACCACTTTATGTCTTTTTTGTCTTCTCTATAAAAATGAAAACATATTTAATATCAAAATGACATGTGTCTTGAGTACCCTGTAAACATATATATCCTTCAATTACAACCCTATGGGAAATCAAACCTCCTTGACCAGGTCCTTAGTGGGTTAATATTTAATAGAAATGTGCATTAAAATTGCTTACTCACAACACAAAGGGAATTCGAAAAAAGTTACTGAATTTTATATTACATTGCCTATGTAACGTCTGACATTGAATAGATACAGTTCATGCATTTAGAGGAAAAAAATATATTACATTGTTCCACACACACATGTATAAATAAATCATCTAAAACTTATTACTTACAATCAGAGCCCAGAAAATATAATTTCATACCAGAGGATTTACTTTTTTCTCCTCTTCTCCCTATATAAAAAAAACAACAATTAATATAAATGATATGTCTCTTACAGAGCCTGTACATATACAACAAGCTAAATTATAGTGCTTGGAAAATCAACATTTTAATATTCAATATTAATGTGTAATGATTCTTGAGTACCATATAATACATATAAATCCTGACACACAGTACCATGGAGAAATAAAAATCTGGTTCCTTAACTATTACATTTTACATGGAATGTCTACCATTTAGGAGATATTTCACTAACAGGTTTGAAGGAAAACATAAATAACACTAAAAAGGTATGTTCCATGTAATTAGAGAACCCTCTTAAATAGAATATTCTTGCAATCAAAATCAAATTTAATTTGAAACCAGTTTATTCCTCTTTTTTCTTGTTTTCTCTCTAAAAAAAAAATCTATTTAATGTCAAAATGACGTCTCTTGAGTACTCTGTAAATATATAATCCCTTCAATTTCAACTCTAAGGGAAATCAAAACCCCTGGAGCACAGGGTCTTTAATGGGTTAATATTTAATACAAATGTGCTGTCTTTCTAAAATACTATATAATACATTAAAATTGCAGACTTAAAGGGCCCTGGTACCTGGACCCCTCTAGAGGTGATCTTAGATTCTGTGGGTGGGACCGGACATGGGCAGGGCCTGCTTCATTGGGTTCCAAATATTTGTAAGCCAATTTGGCTGCTTACTTCAACATAGCTGGATCATGGCCCCTTACCTAACAAGAACATCAGGAGACGAATGTTGAAAGAATTGCTCCAGTAGGAACAGCTGCCGACAATCCTCCTAGTTCTTGCATTGCAGCCAAATAGCCAGTTGGCACAAGCACGTTCCACACAATCAGCATATAAGTCCTGTTCCCGCAGCTGGGTACCCTGAATCTTCCGCCTGTAGGCATCTGGGGTAACTGAGTACTGCGTAAGCAGGCAACGTTTCACCTCGGCATAATTACAGCTGACTTCATCAGGAAAGGCTCGATATGCCTAGGCTGCATGTCCAATCAGCTTGCCCAACAGAATTGTTACCCATTCTCCCTGATCAACCTCATGAAGGGAACACTGCCTCTCAAAATCTTGCAGGTACCCAACTTTGTCACAGTTGCTCTCCTCAAACATTTGAAGGTTTGATGAGGCAGTTTGCCATTCCTGGACACACCGGTCCATGGAGATTCTGTCTCCCAGGCCTCTTCCCAGTTCTGCAATCCTCAGACTTTCATCACTTTCTGTGGCCTTCTGTTGGTCCTGACTCACCATGGCTATGACTCTATCTACGACTTCATAAAATAGGTTGGGGCCATAAAAGGGAAGCCGGATTTTCACAGCTCGGGTGAAAGTATCCTCGGGCTCTATATGGCTCTCCCCTGATCCTGTGCTGGTCTGCAGGCTTACAGGGCTGTAGCTCCAACAGACAGACAGTCCATCAGAACCTCCACTTGCTATTCCGCCTCTGGTAGCTAGGGTTTCTATTAGTGTGGATCACATCAGCTCCTTGTAGACCTCCTCCATACATTTGCCAATGGATCCAGCAAAATCTCTGGGCTGGCTGGAGCCCTGCTACTTTCTGGCGGTCTGGAGGTCTTGGATACTAAGGAAGGAAAAACAGGATGCTGTTCTCTGGTAGACTGGCAGGGCTAGTCAATTTAGCTTCTGAAGAATCCCAGTTGAGGTTTCCAGTGGCCCTATGCCAGAAGACCAGCAAGGCAAGCAAAGTAGCTATTGCAGTAGCTATGGTTACACTCACCATGGCTATGACTCATTCTACCACCTCTGAGGATGGGTTGTGGCCATAAAAGGCAAGCCGGATTGTCACAGCTTTGGTGAAAGTATCCTCGGGCTCTATATGGCTCTCCCCCGATCCTGTGCTGGATTACAGGCTTCCAGGGCCTGCGGCTCCAACAGATAGACAGTTCATCTGAACTGCCACTAGCTTCTCTGCCTCTGGCAGCTAGGGTTTCAATTAGTGTGGATCACATCAGCTCCTTGTAGACCTCCTCCATACATTTGACACTGGCTCCAGCCAAATCTCCCAATGGAGATTCTCCCGGTTGTGGTATAGGAAGAGGGCATCCCACTGCTCCAACCATATGTGATGGTACCAGGATTTACCGGACCCTTTTGGGTCCGTCGGCTCCTGATCCACCGCTGCTGCCCCTCTTCCATGGCTGGCTGGAGCCGTGCTACTTTCTGGCGGTCTGGAGGTCTTTGATACTTAGGCTGGAAAAACAGTATGCTGCTCTCTGGTAGACTGGAATGGCTAGTCAGTTTAGCTTCTGAAGAACCCCATTTGAGGTTTCCAGTGGCCCTACTCCAGAAGACCAGCGAGGCAAGCAAAGTCACTCTTTCAGGGCATAAGTTTAAGGTTGAAGTCTCCATGGCTATGACTCATTCTACCACCTCAGAAGATGGCTTGAGGCCATAAAAGGCAAGCCGGACTTTCACAGCTTGGGTGAAATTATCGCCAGGCTCTATATGGCTCTCCCCCGATCCTGTGCTGGACTGCAGGTTGCAGGGCCTGAGGCTCCAACAGATAGACAGTATATCTGAGCTGCCACTTGATTCACCGTCTCTGGCAGCTAGGGTTTCTATTAGTGTGGATCGCTTCAGCTGCTTGTAGACCTCCTCCATGCATCTGACACATCCCACTGCTACAACCATATGTGACGGTACCAGGATTTACCGGACCCTTTTGGGGCCGTCGGCTCCTGAACCGCCGCTGCTGCTGCTGTTCCTCTTCCATGGCTGGCTGGAGCCCTGCTACTTTCTGGAGGTCTTGGATACTCAGGATGGAAAAACGGAATGCTGGTCTCTGGTAGACTGGCAGGGCTACTCAATTTAGCTGCTGAAGAATCACAGTTGAGGTTTCCAGTGGCCCTACTCCAGAAGACCAGAGAGGCATGCAAAGTCGCTCTTGCAGTGGCTAAGGTTAGAATCACCATGGCTTTGACTCATTCTACCCCCTCAGAAATTGGGTTGAGACCATAAAAGGCAAGCCGGATTTTCAAAGCTTTGGTGAAAGTATCCTCGGGCTCTATATGGCTCTCACCCCGATCCTGTGCTGCACTGTAGGCTTGCAGGGCCTGCGGCTCCAACAGATAGACAGTCCATCTGAACTGCTACTTGATTCCCCCCTCTGGCAGCTAAGTTATCTATTAGAGTGGATCGTTTCAACTGCTTGTAGACCTCCTCCATATATCTGACACTGGCTCCAGCCGAACCACTGGATGGAGATTCTCCCAGTGGTGTTTTATAGGAAGAGGGCATCCCACTGCTACAACCATATGTCAAGGTACCAGGATTTACCAGACCCTTTTAGGGTTGTCGGCTCCTGAACTGCCGCTGCTGTCCCTCTTCCATGGCTGGCTGGAGCCATGCTACTTTCTGGTGGTCTGGAGGTCCCGGACACTCGGGCTAGACAAACAGGATGCTGCTCTCTGGTAAACTGGAAGGGCTAGTCAATTTAGTTTCTGAAGACCCCCAGTTGAGGTTTCCAGTGGTCCTACAACAGAAGACAAGCAAGGCAAGCAAAGTCGCTCTTGAGGTGGCTAAGGTTAGACTCACCATGGTTATGACTCATTCTACCACCTCAGAAAATGGGTTGGGGCCATAAAAGGCAACCCGGATTTTCACATCTCGGGTGAAAGTATCCTCAGGCTCTATATGGCTCTCCCCCGATCCTGTGCTGGTCTGCAGGCTTACAGGATCTGAGGCTCCAACAGATAGACAGTACATCTGAGCTGCCACTTCATTCACCGCCTCTGGCAGCTAGGGATTCTATTAATGTGGATCACTTCAGCTGCTTGTAGACCTCCTCAATACATCTGCCACTGGCTCCAGCCAAATCTCCTGATGGAGATCCTCCCGTTGGTGGTTTATAGGAAGAGGGTATCCCACTGCTACAACCATATGTGACGGTATCAGGATTTACCGGACACTTTTGGGTCGTCGGCTCCTGAACCGCCGCTGCTGCTGCTGTCCCTCTTCCATGGCTGGCTGGAGCCCTGACACATTCTGGCAGTCCTGGACACTCAGGCTGGAAAAACAGGATGTTCCTCTCTGGTACACTGGCAGGGCTAGTCAATCTGGCTTTGGAAGAACCCCAGTTGAGGTTTCCAGTGGCCCTACTCCAGAAGACCGGCGAGGCAAGCAAAGTCACACTTGCAGTGTCTAAGGTGAGACTTGTTACACTTGACCAATCAGAGAATGACCTACATTTCCACACACTCTAATACGATTACAAATTAGAGCTTAGAAAAGGGGCATTCTAAATGGACCACAATAACCTTACCTGATTGGTCAAGGAAGCAGAGGTGGAATCACTGCAAATTCCAAACATTCCTTAGCACAAGTTACACAGACGAGGAGTATACTTTAAAAAAGCCAGAGTGCTGAGCATAACAGTAATTTTCTCTGCACTCTGGTTCTTCATTGCAAACACCCTTTTCAGGACTTACAGTATAACACCACACACAATTACATTGTCACACAATGTACAACAGAGTCACCAAATGTTATCATCCTAAATCTATCTGTCTGGTTACACCACTTTATGTCTATTTTGTCTTCTCTATAAAAATGAAAACATATTTAATATCAAAATGACATGTGTCTTGAGTACCCTGTAAACATATATATCCTTCAATTACAACCCTATGGGAAATCAAACCTCCTTGACCAGGTCCTTAGTGGGTTAATATTTAATAGAAATGTGCATTAAAATTGCTTACTCACAACACAAAGGGAATTCGAAAAAAGTTACTGAATTTTATATTACATTGCCTATGTAACGTCTGACATTGAATAGATACAGTTCATGCATTTAGAGGAAAAAAATATATTACATTGTTCCACACACACATGTATAAATAAATCATCTAAAACATATTACTTACAATCAGAGCCCAGAAAATATAATTTCATACCAGAGGATTTACTTTTTTCTCCTCTTCTCCCTATATAAAAAAAACAACAATTAATATAAATGATATGTCTCTTACAGAGCCTGTATATATACAACAAGCTAAATTATAGTGCTTGGAAAATCAACATTTTAATATTCAATATTAATGTGTAATGATTCTTGAGTACCATATAATACATATAAATCCTGACACACAGTACCATGGAGAAATAAAAATCTGGTTCCTTAACTATTACATTTTACATGGAATGTCTACCATTTAGGAGATATTTCACTAACAGGTTTGAAGGAAAACATAAATAACACTAAAAAGGTATGTTCCATGTAATTAGAGAACCCTCTTAAATAGAATATTCTTGCAATCAAAATCAAATTTAATTTGAAACCAGTTTATTCCTCTTTTTTCTTGTTTTCTCTCTAAAAAAAAAATCTATTTAATGTCAAAATGACGTCTCTTGAGTACTCTGTAAATATATAATCCCTTCAATTTCACCTCTAAGGGAAATCAAAACCCCTGGAGCACAGGGTCTTTAATGGGTTAATATTTAATACAAATGTGCTGTCTTTCGAAAATACTATATAATACATTAAAATTGCAGACTTAAAGGGCCCTGGTACCTGGACCCCTCTAGAGGTGATCTTAGATTCTGTGGGTGGGACCGGACATGGGCAGGGCCTGCTTCATTGGGTTCCAAATATTTGTAAGCCAATTTGGCTGCTTACTTCAACATGGCTGGATCATGGCCCCTTACCTAATCAAGAACATCAGGAGACGAATGTTGAAAGAATTGCTCCAGTAGGAACAGCTGCCGACAATCCTCCTAGTTCTAGCATTGCAGCCAAATAGCCAGTTGGCACAAGCACGTTCCACCCAATCAGCATATAAGTCCTGTTCCCGCAGCTGGGTACCCTGAATCTTCCGCCTGTAGGAATCTGGGGTAACTGAGTACTGCGTAAGCAGGCAACGTTTCACCTCGGCATAATTACAGCTGACTTCATCAGGAAAGGCTCGATATGCCTAGGCTGCATGTCCAATCAGCTTGCCCAACAGAATTGTTACCCATTCTCCCTGATCAACCTCATGAAGGGAACACTGCCTCTCAAAATCTTGCAGGTACCCAACTTTGTCACAGTTGTTCTCCTCAAACATCTTGAAGGTTTGATGAGGCAGTTTGCCATTCCTGGACCCACCGGTCCATGGAGATTCTGTCTCCCAGGCCTCTTCCCAGTTCTGCAATCCTCAGACTTTCATCACTTTCTGTGGCCTTCTGTTGGTCCTGACTCACCATGGCTATGACTCTATCTACGACTTCATAAAATAGGTTGGGGCCATAAAAGGGAAGCCGGATTTTCACAGCTCGGGTGAAAGTATCCTCGGGCTCTATATGGCTCTCCCCTGATCCTGTGCTAGTCTGCAGGCATACAGGGCTGTAGCTCCAACAGACAGACAGTCCATCAGAACCTCCACTTGCTATTCCGCCTCTGGTAGCTAGGGTTTCTATTAGTGCGGATCACATCAGCTCCTTGTAGACCTCCTCCATACATTTGCCAATGGATCCAGCAAAATCTCTGGGCTGGCTGG
Source organism: Rhinophrynus dorsalis (assembly GCA_037306005.1). NCBI lineage: Eukaryota > Metazoa > Chordata > Amphibia > Anura > Rhinophrynidae > Rhinophrynus > Rhinophrynus dorsalis. The sequence goes on along the minus strand of JBBDGT010000051.1, from coordinate 82,565 downwards.
AGCCCTGCTACTTTCTGGCGGTCTGGAGGTCTTGGATACTAAGGAAGGAAAAACAGGATGCTGTTCTCTGGCAGACTGGCAGGGCTAGTCAATTTAGCTTCTGAAGAATCCCAGTTGAGGTTTCCAGTGGCCCTATGCCAGAAGACCAGCAAGGCAAGCAAAGTAGCTATGGTTACACTCACCATGGCTATGACTCATTCTACCACCTCTGAGGATGGGTTGTGGCCATAAAAGGCAAGCCGGATTGTCACAGCTTTGGTGAAAGTATCCGCGGGCTCTATATGGCTCTCCCCCGATCCTGTGCTGGATTACAGGCTTCCAGGGCCTGCGGCTCCAACAGATAGACAGTTCATCTGAACTGCCACTAGCTTCTCTGCCTCTGGCAGCTAGGGTTTCAATTAGTGTGGATCACATCAGCTCCTTGTAGACCTCCTCCATACATTTGACACTGGCTCCAGCCAAATCTCCCAATGGAGATTCTCCCGGTTGTGGTATAGGAAGAGGGCATCCCACTGCTCCAACCATATGTGATGGTACCAGGATTTACCGGACCCTTTTGGGTCCGTCGGCTCCTGAACCGCCGCTGCTGCCCCTCTTCCATGGCTGGCTGGAGCCGTGCTACTTTCTGGCGGTCTTTGATACTTAGGCTGGAAAAACAGTATGCTGCTCTCTGGTAGACTGGAATGGCTAGTCAGTTTAGCTTCTGAAGAACCCCATTTGAGGTTTCCAGTGGCCCTACTCCAGAAGACCAGCGAGGCAAGCAAAGTCACTCTTTCAGGGCATAAGTTTAAGGTTGAAGTCTCCATGGCTATGACTCATTCTACCACCTCAGAAGATGGCTTGAGGCCATAAAAGGCAAGCCAGACTTTCACAGCTTGGGTGAAATTATCCTCAGGCTCTATATGGCTCTCCCCCGATCCTGTGCTGGACTGCAGGTTGCAGGGCCTGAGGCTCCAACAGATAGACAGTATATCTGAGCTGCCACTTGATTCACCGTCTCTGGCAGCTAGGGTTTCTATTAGTGTGGATCGCTTCAGCTGCTTGTAGAGCTCCTCCATGCATCTGACACTGGCTCCAGCCAAACCGCCCAATGGAGATTCTCCCAGTGGTGGTTTATACGAAGAGGGCATCCCACTGCTACAACCATATGTGACGGTACCAGGATTTACCGGACCCTTTTGGGGCCGTCGGCTCCTGAACCGCCGCTGCTGCTGCTGTTCCTCTTCCATGGTTGGCTGGAGCCCTGCTACTTTCTGGAGGTCTTGGATACTCAGGATGGAAAAACGGAATGCTGGTCTCTGGTAGACTGGCAGGGCTACTCAATTTAGCTGCTGAAGAATCACAGTTGAGGTTTCCAGTGGCCCTACTCCAGAAGACCAGAGAGGCAAGCAAAGTCGCTCTTGCAGTGGCTAAGGTTAGAATCACCATGGCTTTGACTCATTCTACCCCCTCAGAAATTGGGTTGAGACCATAAAAGGCAAGCCGGATTTTCAAAGCTTTGGTGAAAGTATCCTCGGGCTCTATATGGCTCTCACCCCGATCCTGTGCTGCACTGTAGGCTTGCAGGGCCTGCGGCTCCAACAGATAGACAGTCCATCTGAACTGCTACTTGATTCCCCCCTCTGGCAGCTAAGTTATCTATTAGAGTGGATCGTTTCAGCTGCTTGTAGACCTCCTCCATATATCTGACACTGGCTCCAGCCGCACCACTGGATGGAGATTCTCCCAGTGGTGTTTTATAGGAAGAGGGCATCCCACTGCTACAACCATATGTCAAGGTACCAGGATTTACCAGACCCTTTTAGGGTTGTCGGCTCCTGAACTGCCGCTGCTGTCCCTCTTCCATGGCTGGCTGGAGCCATGCTACTTTCTGGTGGTCTGGAGGTCCCGGACACTCGGGCTGGACAAACAGGATGCTGCTCTCTGGTAAACTGGAAGGGCTAGTCAATTTAGTTTCTGAAGACCCCCAGTTGAGGTTTCCAGTGGTCCTACAACAGAAGACAAGCAAGGCAAGCAAAGTCACTCTTGAGGTGGCTAAGGTTAGACTCACCATGGTTATGACTCATTCTACCACCTCAGAAGATGGGTTGGGGCCATAAAAGGCAACCCGGATTTTCACATCTCGGGTGAAAGTATCCTCAGGCTCTATATGGCTCTCCCCCGATCCTGTGCTGGTCTGCAGGCTTACAGGATCTGAGGCTCCAACAGATAGACAGTACATCTGAGCTGCCACTTCATTCACCGCCTCTGGCAGCTAGGGATTCTATTAATGTGGATCACTTCAGCTGCTTGTAGACCTCCTCAATACATCTGCCTCTGGCTCCAGCCAAATCTCCTGATGGAGATCCTCCCGTTGGTGGTTTATAGGAAGAGGGTATCCCACTGCTGCAACCATATGTGACGGTACCAGGATTTACCGGACCCTTTTGGGGTCGTCGGCTCCTGAACCGCCGCTGCTCCTGCTGTCCCTCTTCCATGGCTGGCTGGAGCCCTGACACATTCTGGCAGTCCTGGACACTCAGGCTGGAAAAACAGGATGTTCCTCTCTGGTACACTGGCCGGGCTAGTCAATCTGGCTTTGGAAGAACCCCAGTTGAGGTTTCCAGTGGCCCTACTCCAGAAGACCGGCGAGGCAAGCAAAGTCACACTTGCAGTGGCTAAGGTGAGACTTGTTACACTTGACCAATCAGAGAATGACCTACATTTCCACACACTCTAATACGATTACAAATTAGAGCTTAGAAAAGGGGCATTCTAAATGGACCACAATAACCTTACCTGATTGGTCAAGGAAGCAGAGGTGGAATCACTGCAAATTCCAAACATTCCTTAGCACAAGTTACACAGACAAGGAGTATACTTTAAAAAAGCCAGAGTGCTGAGCATAACAGTAATTTTCTCTGCACTCTGGTTCCTCATTGCAACCACCCTTTTCAGGACTTACAGTATAACACCACACACAATTACATTGTCACACAATGTACAACAGTCACCAAATGTTATCATCCTAAATCTGTCTGTCTGGTTACACCACTTTATGTCTTTTTTGTCTTCTCTATAAAAATGAAAACATATTTAATATCAAAATGACATGTGTCTTGAGTACCCTGTAAACATATATATCCTTCAATTACAACCCTATGGGAAATCAAACCTCCTTGACCAGGTCCTTAGTGGGTTAATATTTAATAGAAATGTGCATTAAAATTGCTTACTCACAACACAAAGGGAATTCGAAAAAAGTTACTGAATTTTATATTACATTGCCTATGTAACGTCTGACATTGAATAGATACAGTTCATGCATTTAGAGGAAAAAAATATATTACATTGTTCCACACACACATGTATAAATAAATCATCTAAAACATATTACTTACAATCAGAGCCCAGAAAATATAATTTCATACCAGAGGATTTACTTTTTTCTCCTCTTCTCCCTATATAAAAAAAACAACAATTAATATAAATGATATGTCTCTTACAGAGCCTGTACATATACAACAAGCTAAATTATAGTGCTTGGAAAATCAACATTTTAATATTCAATATTAATGTGTAATGATTCTTGAGTACCATATAATACATATAAATCCTGACACACAGTACCATGGAGAAATAAAAATCTGGTTCCTTAACTATTACATTTTACATGGAATGTCTACCATTTAGGAGATATTTCACTAACAGGTTTGAAGGAAAACATAAATAACACTAAAAAGGTATGTTCCATGTAATTAGAGAACCCTCTTAAATAGAATATTCTTGCAATCAAAATCAAATTTAATTTGAAACCAGTTTATTCCTCTTTTTTCTTGTTTTCTCTCTAAAAAAAAAATCTATTTAATGTCAAAATGACGTCTCTTGAGTACTCTGTAAATATATAATCCCTTCAATTTCAACTCTAAGGGAAATCAAAACCCCTGGAGCACAGGGTCTTTAATGGGTTAATATTTAATACAAATGTGCTGTCTTTCGAAAATACTATATAATACATTAAAATTGCAGACTTAAAGGGCCCTGGTACCTGGACCCCTCTAGAGGTGATCTTAGATTCTGTGGGTGGGACCGGACATGGGCAGGGCCTGCTTCATTGGGTTCCAAATATTTGTAAGCCAATTTGGCTGCTTACTTCAACATGGCTGGATCATGGCCCCTTACCTAATCAAGAACATCAGGAGACGAATGTTGAAAGAATTGCTCCAGTAGGAACAGCTGCCGACAATCCTCCTAGTTCTAGCATTGCAGCCAAATAGCCAGTTGGCACAAGCACGTTCCACCCAATCAGCATATAAGTCCTGTTCCCGCAGCTGGGTACCCTGAATCTTCCGCCTGTAGGAATCTGGGGTAACTGAGTACTGCGTAAGCAGGCAACGTTTCACCTCGGCATAATTACAGCTGACTTCATCAGGAAAGGCTCGATATGCCTAGGCTGCATGTCCAATCAGCTTGCCCAACAGAATTGTTACCCATTCTCCCTGATCAACCTCATGAAGGGAACACTGCCTCTCAAAATCTTGCAGGTACCCAACTTTGTCACAGTTGTTCTCCTCAAACATCTTGAAGGTTTGATGAGGCAGTTTGCCATTCCTGGACCCACCGGTCCATGGAGATTCTGTCTCCCAGGCCTCTTCCCAGTTCTGCAATCCTCAGACTTTCATCACTTTCTGTGGCCTTCTGTTGGTCCTGACTCACCATGGCTATGACTCTATCTACGACTTCATAAAATAGGTTGGGGCCATAAAAGGGAAGCCGGATTTTCACAGCTCGGGTGAAAGTATCCTCGGGCTCTATATGGCTCTCCCCTGATCCTGTGCTAGTCTGCAGGCATACAGGGCTGTAGCTCCAACAGACAGACAGTCCATCAGAACCTCCACTTGCTATTCCGCCTCTGGTAGCTAGGGTTTCTATTAGTGCGGATCACATCAGCTCCTTGTAGACCTCCTCCATACATTTGCCAATGGATCCAGCAAAATCTCTGGGCTGGCTGGAGCCCTGCTACTTTCTGGCGGTCTGGAGGTCTTGGATACTAAGGAAGGAAAAACAGGATGCTGTTCTCTGGCAGACTGGCAGGGCTAGTCAATTTAGCTTCTGAAGAATCCCAGTTGAGGTTTCCAGTGGCCCTATGCCAGAAGACCAGCAAGGCAAGCAAAGTAGCTATGGTTACACTCACCATGGCTATGACTCATTCTACCACCTCTGAGGATGGGTTGTGGCCATAAAAGGCAAGCCGGATTGTCACAGCTTTGGTGAAAGTATCCGCGGGCTCTATATGGCTCTCCCCCGATCCTGTGCTGGATTACAGGCTTCCAGGGCCTGCGGCTCCAACAGATAGACAGTTCATCTGAACTGCCACTAGCTTCTCTGCCTCTGGCAGCTAGGGTTTCAATTAGTGTGGATCACATCAGCTCCTTGTAGACCTCCTCCATACATTTGACACTGGCTCCAGCCAAATCTCCCAATGGAGATTCTCCCGGTTGTGGTATAGGAAGAGGGCATCCCACTGCTCCAACCATATGTGATGGTACCAGGATTTACCGGACCCTTTTGGGTCCGTCGACTCCTGAACCGCCGCTGCTGCCCCTCTTCCATGGCTGGCTGGAGCCGTGCTACTTTCTGGCGGTCTTTGATACTTAGGCTGGAAAAACAGTATGCTGCTCTCTGGTAGACTGGAATGGCTAGTCAGTTTAGCTTCTGAAGAACCCCATTTGAGGTTTCCAGTGGCCCTACTCCAGAAGACCAGCGAGGCAAGCAAAGTCACTCTTTCAGGGCATAAGTTTAAGGTTGAAGTCTCCATGGCTATGACTCATTCTACCACCTCAGAAGATGGCTTGAGGCCATAAAAGGCAAGCCAGACTTTCACAGCTTGGGTGAAATTATCCTCAGGCTCTATATGGCTCTCCCCCGATCCTGTGCTGGACTGCAGGTTGCAGGGCCTGAGGCTCCAACAGATAGACAGTATATCTGAGCTGCCACTTGATTCACCGTCTCTGGCAGCTAGGGTTTCTATTAGTGTGGATCGCTTCAGCTGCTTGTAGAGCTCCTCCATGCATCTGACACTGGCTCCAGCCAAACCGCCCAATGGAGATTCTCCCAGTGGTGGTTTATACGAAGAGGGCATCCCACTGCTACAACCATATGTGACGGTACCAGGATTTACCGGACCCTTTTGGGGCCGTCGGCTCCTGAACCGCCGCTGCTGCTGCTGTTCCTCTTCCATGGCTGGCTGGAGCCCTGCTACTTTCTGGAGGTCTTGGATACTCAGGATGGAAAAACGGAATGCTGGTCTCTGGTAGACTGGCAGGGCTACTCAATTTAGCTGCTGAAGAATCACAGTTGAGGTTTCCAGTGGCCCTACTCCAGAAGACCAGAGAGGCAAGCAAAGTCGCTCTTGCAGTGGCTAAGGTTAGAATCACCATGGCTTTGACTCATTCTACCCCCTCAGAAATTGGGTTGAGACCATAAAAGGCAAGCCGGATTTTCAAAGCTTTGGTGAAAGTATCCTCGGGCTCTATATGGCTCTCACCCCGATCCTGTGCTGCACTGTAGGCTTGCAGGGCCTGCGGCTCCAACAGATAGACAGTCCATCTGAACTGCTACTTGATTCCCCCCTCTGGCAGCTAAGTTATCTATTAGAGTGGATCGTTTCAGCTGCTTGTAGACCTCCTCCATATATCTGACACTGGCTCCAGCCGCACCACTGGATGGAGATTCTCCCAGTGGTGTTTTATAGGAAGAGGGCATCCCACTGCTACAACCATATGTCAAGGTACCAGGATTTACCAGACCCTTTTAGGGTTGTCGGCTCCTGAACTGCCGCTGCTGTCCCTCTTCCATGGCTGGCTGGAGCCATGCTACTTTCTGGTGGTCTGGAGGTCCCGGACACTCGGGCTGGACAAACAGGATGCTGCTCTCTGGTAAACTGGAAGGGCTAGTCAATTTAGTTTCTGAAGACCCCCAGTTGAGGTTTCCAGTGGTCCTACAACAGAAGACAAGCAAGGCAAGCAAAGCCACTCTTGAGGTGGCTAAGGTTAGACTCACCATGGTTATGACTCATTCTACCACCTCAGAAGATGGGTTGGGGCCATAAAAGGCAACCCGGATTTTCACATCTCGGGTGAAAGTATCCTCAGGCTCTATATGGCTCTCCCCCGATCCTGTGCTGGTCTGCAGGCTTACAGGATCTGAGGCTCCAACAGATAGACAGTACATCTGAGCTGCCACTTCATTCACCGCCTCTGGCAGCTAGGGATTCTATTAATGTGGATCACTTCAGCTGCTTGTAGACCTCCTCAATACATCTGCCTCTGGCTCCAGCCAAATCTCCTGATGGAGATCCTCCCGTTGGTGGTTTATAGGAAGAGGGTATCCCACTGCTGCAACCATATGTGACGGTACCAGGATTTACCGGACCCTTTTGGGGTCGTCGGCTCCTGAACCGCCGCTGCTCCTGCTGTCCCTCTTCCATGGCTGGCTGGAGCCCTGACACATTCTGGCAGTCCTGGACACTCAGGCTGGAAAAACAGGATGTTCCTCTCTGGTACACTGGCCGGGCTAGTCAATCTGGCTTTGGAAGAACCCCAGTTGAGGTTTCCAGTGGCCCTACTCCAGAAGACCGGCGAGGCAAGCAAAGTCACACTTGCAGTGGCTAAGGTGAGACTTGTTACACTTGACCAATCAGAGAATGACCTACATTTCCACACACTCTAATACGATTACAAATTAGAGCTTAGAAAAGGGGCATTCTAAATGGACCACAATAACCTTACCTGATTGGTCAAGGAAGCAGAGGTGGAATCACTGCAAATTCCAAACATTCCTTAGCACAAGTTACACAGACAAGGAGTATACTTTAAAAAAGCCAGAGTGCTGAGCATAACAGTAATTTTCTCTGCACTCTGGTTCCTCATTGCAACCACCCTTTTCAGGACTTACAGTATAACACCACACACAATTACATTGTCACACAATGTACAACAGTCACCAAATGTTATCATCCTAAATCTGTCTGTCTGGTTACACCACTTTATGTCTTTTTTGTCTTCTCTATAAAAATGAAAACATATTTAATATCAAAATGACATGTGTCTTGAGTACCCTGTAAACATATATATCCTTCAATTACAACCCTATGGGAAATCAAACCTCCTTGACCAGGTCCTTAGTGGGTTAATATTTAATAGAAATGTGCATTAAAATTGCTTACTCACAACACAAAGGGAATTCGAAAAAAGTTACTGAATTTTATATTACATTGCCTATGTAACGTCTGACATTGAATAGATACAGTTCATGCATTTAGAGGAAAAAAATATATTACATTGTTCCACACACACATGTATAAATAAATCATCTAAAACATATTACTTACAATCAGAGCCCAGAAAATATAATTTCATACCAGAGGATTTACTTTTTTCTCCTCTTCTCCCTATATAAAAAAAACAACAATTAATATAAATGATATGTCTCTTACAGAGCCTGTACATATACAACAAGCTAAATTATAGTGCTTGGAAAATCAACATTTTAATATTCAATATTAATGTGTAATGATTCTTGAGTACCATATAATACATATAAATCCTGACACACAGTACCATGGAGAAATAAAAATCTGGTTCCTTAACTATTACATTTTACATGGAATGTCTACCATTTAGGAGATATTTCACTAACAGGTTTGAAGGAAAACATAAATAACACTAAAAAGGTATGTTCCATGTAATTAGAGAACCCTCTTAAATAGAATATTCTTGCAATCAAAATCAAATTTAATTTGAAACCAGTTTATTCCTCTTTTTTCTTGTTTTCTCTCTAAAAAAAAAATCTATTTAATGTCAAAATGACGTCTCTTGAGTACTCTGTAAATATATAATCCCTTCAATTTCAACTCTAAGGGAAATCAAAACCCCTGGAGCACAGGGTCTTTAATGGGTTAATATTTAATACAAATGTGCTGTCTTTCGAAAATACTATATAATACATTAAAATTGCAGACTTAAAGGGCCCTGGTACCTGGACCCCTCTAGAGGTGATCTTAGATTCTGTGGGTGGGACCGGACATGGGCAGGGCCTGCTTCATTGGGTTCCAAATATTTGTAAGCCAATTTGGCTGCTTACTTCAACATGGCTGGATCATGGCCCCTTACCTAATCAAGAACATCAGGAGACGAATGTTGAAAGAATTGCTCCAGTAGGAACAGCTGCCGACAATCCTCCTAGTTCTAGCATTGCAGCCAAATAGCCAGTTGGCACAAGCACGTTCCACCCAATCAGCATATAAGTCCTGTTCCCGCAGCTGGGTACCCTGAATCTTCCGCCTGTAGGAATCTGGGGTAACTGAGTACTGCGTAAGCAGGCAACGTTTCACCTCGGCATAATTACAGCTGACTTCATCAGGAAAGGCTCGATATGCCTAGGCTGCATGTCCAATCAGCTTGCCCAACAGAATTGTTACCCATTCTCCCTGATCAACCTCATGAAGGGAACACTGCCTCTCAAAATCTTGCAGGTACCCAACTTTGTCACAGTTGTTCTCCTCAAACATCTTGAAGGTTTGATGAGGCAGTTTGCCATTCCTGGACCCACCGGTCCATGGAGATTCTGTCTCCCAGGCCTCTTCCCAGTTCTGCAATCCTCAGACTTTCATCACTTTCTGTGGCCTTCTGTTGGTCCTGACTCACCATGGCTATGACTCTATCTACGACTTCATAAAATAGGTTGGGGCCATAAAAGGGAAGCCGGATTTTCACAGCTCGGGTGAAAGTATCCTCGGGCTCTATATGGCTCTCCCCTGATCCTGTGCTAGTCTGCAGGCATACAGGGCTGTAGCTCCAACAGACAGACAGTCCATCAGAACCTCCACTTGCTATTCCGCCTCTGGTAGCTAGGGTTTCTATTAGTGCGGATCACATCAGCTCCTTGTAGACCTCCTCCATACATTTGCCAATGGATCCAGCAAAATCTCTGGGCTGGCTGGAGCCCTGCTACTTTCTGGCGGTCTGGAGGTCTTGGATACTAAGGAAGGAAAAACAGGATGCTGTTCTCTGGCAGACTGGCAGGGCTAGTCAATTTAGCTTCTGAAGAATCCCAGTTGAGGTTTCCAGTGGCCCTATGCCAGAAGACCAGCAAGGCAAGCAAAGTAGCTATGGTTACACTCACCATGGCTATGACTCATTCTACCACCTCTGAGGATGGGTTGTGGCCATAAAAGGCAAGCCGGATTGTCACAGCTTTGGTGAAAGTATCCGCGGGCTCTATATGGCTCTCCCCCGATCCTGTGCTGGATTACAGGCTTCCAGGGCCTGCGGCTCCAACAGATAGACAGTTCATCTGAACTGCCACTAGCTTCTCTGCCTCTGGCAGCTAGGGTTTCAATTAGTGTGGATCACATCAGCTCCTTGTAGACCTCCTCCATACATTTGACACTGGCTCCAGCCAAATCTCCCAATGGAGATTCTCCCGGTTGTGGTATAGGAAGAGGGCATCCCACTGCTCCAACCATATGTGATGGTACCAGGATTTACCGGACCCTTTTGGGTCCGTCGACTCCTGAACCGCCGCTGCTGCCCCTCTTCCATGGCTGGCTGGAGCCGTGCTACTTTCTGGCGGTCTTTGATACTTAGGCTGGAAAAACAGTATGCTGCTCTCTGGTAGACTGGAATGGCTAGTCAGTTTAGCTTCTGAAGAACCCCATTTGAGGTTTCCAGTGGCCCTACTCCAGAAGACCAGCGAGGCAAGCAAAGTCACTCTTTCAGGGCATAAGTTTAAGGTTGAAGTCTCCATGGCTATGACTCATTCTACCACCTCAGAAGATGGCTTGAGGCCATAAAAGGCAAGCCAGACTTTCACAGCTTGGGTGAAATTATCCTCAGGCTCTATATGGCTCTCCCCCGATCCTGTGCTGGACTGCAGGTTGCAGGGCCTGAGGCTCCAACAGATAGACAGTATATCTGAGCTGCCACTTGATTCACCGTCTCTGGCAGCTAGGGTTTCTATTAGTGTGGATCGCTTCAGCTGCTTGTAGACCTCCTCCATGCATCTGACACTGGCTCCAGCCAAACCGCCCAATGGAGATTCTCCCAGTGGTGGTTTATACGAAGAGGGCATCCCACTGCTACAACCATATGTGACGGTACCAGGATTTACCGGACCCTTTTGGGGCCGTCGGCTCCTGAACCGCCGCTGCTGCTGCTGTTCCTCTTCCATGGCTGGCTGGAGCCCTGCTACTTTCTGGAGGTCTTGGATACTCAGGATGGAAAAACGGAATGCTGGTCTCTGGTAGACTGGCAGGGCTACTCAATTTAGCTGCTGAAGAATCACAGTTGAGGTTTCCAGTGGCCCTACTCCAGAAGACCAGAGAGGCAAGCAAAGTCGCTCTTGCAGTGGCTAAGGTTAGAATCACCATGGCTTTGACTCATTCTACCCCCTCAGAAATTGGGTTGAGACCATAAAAGGCAAGCCGGATTTTCAAAGCTTTGGTGAAAGTATCCTCGGGCTCTATATGGCTCTCACCCCGATCCTGTGCTGCACTGTAGGCTTGCAGGGCCTGCGGCTCCAACAGATAGACAGTCCATCTGAACTGCTACTTGATTCCCCCCTCTGGCAGCTAAGTTATCTATTAGAGTGGATCGTTTCAGCTGCTTGTAGACCTCCTCCATATATCTGACACTGGCTCCAGCCGCACCACTGGATGGAGATTCTCCCAGTGGTGTTTTATAGGAAGAGGGCATCCCACTGCTACAACCATATGTCAAGGTACCAGGATTTACCAGACCCTTTTAGGGTTGTCGGCTCCTGAACTGCCGCTGCTGTCCCTCTTCCATGGCTGGCTGGAGCCATGCTACTTTCTGGTGGTCTGGAGGTCCCGGACACTCGGGCTGGACAAACAGGATGCTGCTCTCTGGTAAACTGGAAGGGCTAGTCAATTTAGTTTCTGAAGACCCCCAGTTGAGGTTTCCAGTGGTCCTACAACAGAAGACAAGCAAGGCAAGCAAAGTCGCTCTTGAGGTGGCTAAGGTTAGACTCACCATGGTTATGACTCATTCTACCACCTCAGAAGATGGGTTGGGGCCATAAAAGGCAACCCGGATTTTCACATCTCGGGTGAAAGTATCCTCAGGCTCTATATGGCTCTCCCCCGATCCTGTGCTGGTCTGCAGGCTTACAGGATCTGAGGCTCCAACAGATAGACAGTACATCTGAGCTGCCACTTCATTCACCGCCTCTGGCAGCTAGGGATTCTATTAATGTGGATCACTTCAGCTGCTTGTAGACCTCCTCAATACATCTGCCTCTGGCTCCAGCCAAATCTCCTGATGGAGATCCTCCCGTTGGTGGTTTATAGGAAGAGGGTATCCCACTGCTGCAACCATATGTGACGGTACCAGGATTTACCGGACCCTTTTGGGGTCGTCGGCTCCTGAACCGCCGCTGCTGCTGCTGTTCCTCTTCCATGGCTGGCTGGAGCCCTGACACATTCTGGCAGTCCTGGACACTCAGGCTGGAAAAACAGGATGTTCCTCTCTGGTACACTGGCCGGGCTAGTCAATCTGGCTTTGGAAGAACCCCAGTTGAGGTTTCCAGTGGCCCTACTCCAGAAGACCGGCGAGGCAAGCAAAGTCACACTTGCAGTGGCTAAGGTGAGACTTGTTACACTTGACCAATCAGAGAATGACCTACATTTCCACACACTCTAATACGATTACAAATTAGAGCTTAGAAAAGGGGCATTCTAAATGGACCACAATAACCTTACCTGATTGGTCAAGGAAGCAGAGGTGGAATCACTGCAAATTCCAAACATTCCTTAGCACAAGTTACACAGACAAGGAGTATACTTTAAAAAAGCCAGAGTGCTGAGCATAACAGTAATTTTCTCTGCACTCTGGTTCCTCATTGCAACCACCCTTTTCAGGACTTACAGTATAACACCACACACAATTACATTGTCACACAATGTACAACAGAGTCACCAAATGTTATCATCCTAAATATGTCTGTCTGGTTACACCACTTTATGTCTTTTTTGTCTTCTCTATAAAAATGAAAACATATTTAATATCAAAATGACATGTGTCTTGAGTACCCTGTAAACATATATATCCTTCAATTACAACCCTATGGGAAATCAAACCTCCTTGACCAGGTCCTTAGTGGGTTAATATTTAATAGAAATGTGCATTAAAATTGCTTACTCACAACACAAAGGGAATTCGAAAAAAGTTACTGAATTTTATATTACATTGCCTATGTAACGTCTGACATTGAATAGATACAGTTCATGCATTTAGAGGAAAAAAATATATTACATTGTTCCACACACACATGTATAAATAAATCATCTAAAACATATTACTTACAATCAGAGCCCAGAAAATATAATTTCATACCAGAGGATTTACTTTTTTCTCCTCTTCTCCCTATATAAAAAAAACAACAATTAATATAAATGATATGTCTCTTACAGAGCCTGTACATATACAACAAGCTAAATTATAGTGCTTGGAAAATCAACATTTTAATATTCAATATTAATGTGTAATGATTCTTGAGTACCATATAATACATATAAATCCTGACACACAGTACCATGGAGAAATAAAAATCTGGTTCCTTAACTATTACATTTTACATGGAATGTCTACCATTTAGGAGATATTTCACTAACAGGCTTGAAGGAAAACATAAATAACACTAAAAAGGTATGTTCCATGTACTTAGAGAACCCTCTTAAATAGAATATTCTTGCAATCAAAATCAAATTTAATTTGAAACCAGTTTATTCCTCTTTTTTCTTGTTTTCTCTCTAAATAAAAAATCTATTTAATGTCAAAATGACGTCTCTTGAGTACTCTGTAAATATATAATCCCTTCAATTTCAACTCTAAGGGAAATCAAAACCCCTGGAGCACAGGGTCTTTAATGGGTTAATATTTAATACAAATGTGCTATCTTTCTAAAATACTATATAATACATTAAAATTGCAGACTTAAAGGGCCCTGGTACCTGGACCCCTCTAGAGGTGATCTTAGATTCTGTGGGTGGGACCGGACATGGGCAGGGCCTGCTTCATTGGATTCCAAATATTTGTAAGCCAATTTGGCTGCTTACTTCAACATAGCTGGATCATGGCCCCTTACCTAATCAAGAACATCAGGAGACGAATGTTGAAAGAATTGCTCCAGTAGGAACAGCTGCCGACAATCCTCCTAGTTCTTGCATTGCAGCCAAATAGCCAGTTGGCACAAGCACGTTCCACCCAATCAGCATATAAGTCCTGTTCCCGCAGCTGGGTACCCTGAATCTTCCGCCTGTAGGCATCTGGGGTAACTGAGTACTGCGTAAGCAGGCAACGTTTCACCTCGGCATAATTACAGCTGACTTCATCAGGAAAGGCTCGATATGCCTAGGCTGCATGTCCAATCAGCTTGCCCAACAGAATTGTTACCCATTCTCCCTGATCAACCTCATGAAGGGAACACTGCCTCTCAAAATCTTGCAGGTACCCAACTTTGTCACAGTTGCTCTCCTCAAACATCTTGAAGGTTTGATGAGGCAGTTTGCCATTCCTGGACCCACCGGTCCATGGAGATTCTGTCTCCAAGGCCTCTTCCCAGTTCTGCAATCCTCAGACTTTCATCACTTTCTGTGGCCTTCTGTTGGTCCTGACTCACCATGGCTATGACTCTATCTACGACTTCATAAAATAGGTTGGGGCCATAAAAGGGAAGCCGGATTTTACACAGCTCGGGTGAAAGTATCCTCGGGCTCTATATGGCTCTCCCCCGATCCTGTGCTGGTCTGCAGGCTTACAGGGCTGTAGCTCCAACAGACAGACAGTCCATCAGAACCTCCACTTGCTATTCCGCCTCTGGTAGCTAGGGTTTCTATTAGTGTGGATCACATCAGCTCCTTGTAGACCTCCTCCATACATTTGCCAATGGATCCAGCAAAATCTCTGGGCTGGCTGGAGCCCTGCTACTTTCTGGCGGTCTGGAGGTCTTGGATACTAAGGAAGGAAAAACAGGATGCTGTTCTCTGGTAGACTGGCAGGGCTAGTCAATTTAGCTTCTGAAGAATCCCAGTTGAGGTTTCCAGTGGCCCTATGCCAGAAGACCAGCAAGGCAAGCAAAGTAGCTATTGCAGTAGCTATGGTTACACTCACCATGGCTATGACTCATTCTACCACCTCTGAGGATGGGTTGTGGCCATAAAAGGCAAGCCGGATTGTCACAGCTTTGTTGAAAGTATCCTCGGGCTCTATATGGCTCTCCCCCGATCCTGTGCTGGATTACAGGCTTCCAGGGCCTGCGGCTCCAACAGATAGACAGTTCATCTGAACTGCCACTAGCTTCTCTGCCTCTGGCAGCTAGGGTTTCAATTAGTGTGGATCACATCAGCTCCTTGTAGACCTCCTCCATACATTTGACACTGGCTCCAGCCAAATCTCCCAATGGAGATTCTCCCGGTTGTGGTATAGGAAGAGGGCATCCCACTGCTCCAACCATATGTGATGGTACCAGGATTTACCGGACCCTTTTGGGTCCGTCGGCTCCTGAACCGCCGCTGCTGCCCCTTTTCCATGGCTGGCTGGAGCCGTGCTACTTTCTGGCGGTCTGGAGGTCTTTGATACTTAGGCTGGAAAAACAGTATGCTGCTCTCTGGTAGACTGGAATGGCTAGTCAGTTTAGCTTCTGAAGAACCCCATTTGAGGTTTCCAGTGGCCCTACTCCAGAAGACCAGCGAGGCAAGCAAAGTCACTCTTTCAGGGCATAAGTTTAAGGTTGAAGTCTCCATGGCTATGACTCATTCTACCACCTCAGAAGATGGGTTGAGGCCATAAAAGGCAAGCCGGACTTTCACAGCTTGGGTGAAATTATCCTCAGGCTCTATATGGCTCTCCCCCGATCCTGTGCTGCACTGCAGGTTGCAGGGCCTGAGGCTCCAACAGATAGACAGTATATCTGAGCTGCCACTTGATTCACCGTCTCTGGCAGGTAGGGTTTCTATTAGTGTGGATCGCTTCAGCTGCTTGTAGACCTCCTCCATGCATCTGACACTGGCTCCAGCCAAAACCGCCCAATGGAGATTCTCCCAGTGGTGGTTTATACGAAGAGGGCATCCCACTGCTACAACCATATGTGACGGTACCAGGATTTACCGGACCCTTTTGGGGCCGTCGGCTCCTGAACCGCCGCTTCTGCTGCTGTTCCTCTTCCATGGCTGGCTGGAGCCCTGCTACTTTCTGGAGGTCTTGGATACTCAGGATGGAAAAACGGAATGCTGGTCTCTGGTAGACTGGCAGGGCTACTCAATTTAGCTGCTGAAGAATCACAGTTGAGGTTTCCAGTGGCCCTACTCCAGAAGACCAGAGAGGCAAGCAAAGTCGCTCTTGCAGTGGCTAAGGTTAGAATCACCATGGCTTTGACTCATTCTACCCCCTCAGAAATTGGGTTGAGACCATAAAAGGCAAGCCGGATTTTCAAAGCTTTGGTGAAAGTATCCTCGGGCTCTATATGGCTCTCACCCCGATCCTGTGCTGCACTGTAGGCTTGCAGGGCCTGCGGCTCCAACAGATAGACAGTCCATCTGAACTGCTACTTGATTCCCCCCTCTGGCAGCTAAGTTATCTATTAGAGTGGATCGTTTCAGCTGCTTGTAGACCTTCTCCATATATCTGACACTGGCTCCAGCCGAACCACTGGATGGAGATTCTCCCAGTGGTGTTTTTTAGGAAGAGGGCATCCCACTGCTACAACCATATGTCAAGGTACCAGGATTTACCAGACCCTTTTAGGGTTGTCGGCTCCTGAACTGCCGCTGCTGTCCCTCTTCCATGGCTGGCTGGAGCCATGCTACATTCTGGTGGTCTGGAGGTCCCGGACACTCGGGCTGGACAAACAGGATGCTGCTCTCTGGTAAACTGGAAGGGCTAGTCAATTTAGTTTCTGAAGACCCCCAGTTGAGTTTTCCAGTGGTCCTACAACAGAAGACAAGCAAGGCAAGCAAAGTCGCTCTTGAGGTGGCTAAGGTTAGACTCACCATGGTTATGACTCATTCTACCACCTCAGAAGATGGGTTGGGGCCATAAAAGGCAACCCGGATTTTCACATCTCGGGTGAAAGTATCCTCAGGCTCTATATGGCTCTCCCCCGATCCTGTGCTGGTCTGCAGGCTTACAGGATCTGAGACTCCAACAGATAGACAGTACATCTGAGCTGCCACTTCATTCACCGCCTCTGGCAGCTAGGGATTCTATTAATGTGGATCACTTCAGCTGCTTGTAGACCTCCTCAATACATCTGCCACTGGCTCCAGCCAAATCTCCTGATGGAGATCCTCCCGTTGGTGGTTTATAGGAAGAGGGTATCCCACTGCTGCAACCATATGTGACGGTACCAGGATTTACCGGACCCTTTTGGGGTCGTCGGCTCCTGAACCGCCGCTGCTCCTGCTGTCCCTCTTCCATGGCTGGCTGGAGCCCTGACACATTCTGGCAGTCCTGGACACTCAGGCTGGAAAAACAGGATGTTCCTCTCTGGTACACTGGCCGGGCTAGGCAATCTGGCTTTGGAAGAACCCCAGTTGAGGTTTCCAGTGGCCCTACTCCAGAAGACCGGCGAGGCAAGCAAAGTCACACTTGCAGTGGCTAAGGTGAGACTTGTTACACTTGACCAATCAGAGAATGACCTACATTTCCACACACTCTAATACGATTACAAATTAGAGCTTAGAAAAGGGGCATTCTAAATGGACCACAATAACCTTACCTGATTGGTCAAGGAAGCAGAGGTGGAATCACTGCAAATTCCAAACATTCCTTAGCAGAAGTTACACAGACAAGGAGTATACTTTAAAAAAGCCAGAGTGCTGAGCATAACAGTAATTTTCTCTGCACTCTGGTTCCTCATTGCAACCACCCTTTTCAGGACTTACAGTATAACACCACACACAATTACATTGTCACACAATGTACAACAGAGTCACCAAATGTTATCATCCTAAATCTGTCTGTCTGGTTACACCACTTTATGTCTTTTTTGTCTTCTCTATAAAAATGAAAACATATTTAATATCAAAATGACATGTGTCTTGAGTACCCTGTAAACATATATATCCTTCAATTACAACCCTATGGGAAATCAAACCTCCTTGACCAGGTCCTTAGTGGGTTAATATTTAATAGAAATGTGCATTAAAATTGCTTACTCACAACACAAAGGGAATTCGAAAAAAGTTACTGAATTTTATACCACATTGCCTATGTAACGTCTGACATTGAATAGATACAGTTCATGCATTTAGAGGAAAAAAATATATTACATTGTTCCACACACACATGTATAAATAAATCATCTAAAACATATTACTTACAATCAGAGCCCAGAAAATATAATTTCATACCAGAGGATTTACTTTTTTCTCCTCTTCTCCCTATATAAAAAAAACAACAATTAATATAAATGATATGTCTCTTACAGAGCCTGTACATATACAACAAGCTAAATTATAGTGCTTGGAAAATCAACATTTTAATATTCAATATTAATGTGTAATGATTCTTGAGTACCATACAATACATATAAATCCTGACACACAGTACCATGGAGAAATAAAAATCTGGTTCCTTAACTATTACATTTTACATGGAATGTCTACTATTTAGGAGATATTTCACTAACAGGTTTGAAGGAAAACATAAATAACACTAAAAAGGTATGTTCCATGTAATTAGAGAACCCTCTTAAATAGAATATTCTTGCAATCAAAATCAAATTTAATTTGAAACCAGTTTATTCCTCTTTTTTCTTGTTTTCTCTCTAAAAAAAAAAATCTATTTAATGTCAAAATGACGTCTCTTGAGTACTCTGTAAATATATAATCCCTTCAATTTCAACTCTAAGGGAAATCAAAACCCCTGGAGCACAGGGTCTTTAATGGGTTAATATTTAATGCAAATGTGCTGTCTTTCTAAAATACTATATAATACATTAAAATTGCAGACTTAAAGGGCCCTGGTACCTGGACCCCTCTAGAGGTGATCTTAGATTCTGTGGGTGGGACCGGACATGGGCAGGGCCTGCTTCATTGGGTTCCAAATATTTGTAAGCCAATTTGGCTGCTTACTTCAACATAGCTGGATCATGGCCCCTTACCTAATCAAGAACATCAGGAGACGAATGTTGAAAGAATTGCTCCAGTAGGAACAGCTGCCGACAATCCTCCTAGTTCTTGCATTGCAGCCAAATAGCCAGTTGGCACAAGCACGTTCCACCCAATCAGCATATAAGTCCTGTTCCCGCAGCTGGGTACCCTGAATCTTCCGCCTGTAGGCATCTGGGGTAACTGAGTACTGCGTAAGCAGGCAACGTTTCACCTCGGCATAATTACAGCTGACTTCATCAGGAAAGGCTCGATATGCCTAGGCTGCATGTCCAATCAGCTTGCCCAACAGAATTGTTACCCATTCTCCCTGATCAACCTCATGAAGGGAACACTGCCTCTCAAAATCTTGCAGGTACCCAACTTTGTCACAGTTGCTCTCCTCAAACATCTTGAAGGTTTGATGAGGCAGTTTGCCATTCCTGGAGCCACCGGTCCATGGAGATTCTGTCTCCAAGGCCTCTTCCCAGTTCTGCAATCCTCAGACTTTCATCACTTTCTGTGGCCTTCTGTTGGTCCTGACTCACCATGGCTATGACTCTATCTACGACTTCATAAAATAGGTTGGGGCCATAAAAGGGAAGCCGGATTTTCACAGCTCGGGTGAAAGTATCCTCGGGCTCTATATGGCTCTCCCCCGATCCTGTGCTGGTCTGCAGGCTTACAGGGCTGTAGCTCCAACAGACAGACAGTCCATCAGAACCTCCACTTGCTATTCCGCCTCTGGTAGCTAGGGTTTCTATTAGTGTGGATCACATCAGCTCCTTGTAGACCTCCTCCATACATTTGCCAATGGATCCAGCAAAATCTCTGGGCTGGCTGGAGCCCTGCTACTTTCTGGCGGTCTGGAGGTCTTGGATACTAAGGAAGGAAAAACAGGATGCTGTTCTCTGGTAGACTGGCAGGGCTAGTCAATTTAGCTTCTGAAGAATCCCAGTTGAGGTTTCCAGTGGCCCTATGCCAGAAGACCAGCAAGGCAAGCAAAGTAGCTATTGCAGTAGCTATGGTTACACTCACCATGGCTATGACTCATTCTACCACCTCTGAGGATGGGTTGTGGCCATAAAAGGCAAGCCGGATTGTCACAGCTTTGGTGAAAGTATCCTCGGGCTCTATATGGCTCTCTCCCGATCCTGTGCTGGATTACAGGCTTCCAGGGCCTGCGGCTCCAACAGATAGACAGTTCATCTGAACTGCCACTAGCTTCTCTGCCTCTGGCAGCTAGGGTTTCAATTAGTGTGGATCACATCAGCTCCTTGTAGACCTCCTCCATACATTTGACACTGGCTCCAGCCAAATCTCCCAATGGAGAGTCTCCCGGTTGTGGTATAGGAAGAGGGCATCCCACTGCTCCAACCATATGTGATGGTACCAGGATTTACCGGACCCTTTTGGGTCCGTCGGTTCCTGAACCGCCGCTGCTGCCCCTCTTCCATGGCTGGCTTGAGCCGTGCTACTTTCTGGCGGTCTGTAGGTCTTTGATACTTAGGCTGGAAAAACAGTATGCTGCTCTCTGGTAGACTGGAATGGCTAGTCAGTTTAGCTTCTGAAGAACCCCATTTGAGGTTTCCAGTGGCCCTACTCCAGAAGATCAGCGAGGCAAGCAAAGTCACTCTTTCAGGGCATAAGTTTAAGGTTGAAGTCTCCATGGCTATGACTCATTCTACCACCTCAGAAAATGGGTTGAGGCCATAAAAGGCAAGCCGGACTTTCACAGCTTGGGTGAAATTATCCTCAGGCTCTATATGGCTCTCCCCCGATCCTGTGCTGGACTGCAGGTTGCAGGGCCTGAGGCTTCAACAGGTAGACAGTATATCTGAGCTGCCACTTGATTCACCGTCTCTGGCAGCTAGGGTTTCTATTAGTGTGGATCGCTTCAGCTGCTTGTAGACCTCCTCCATGCATCTGACACTGGCTCCAGCCAAACCGCCCAATGGAGATTCTCCCAGTGGTGGTTTATACGAAGAGGGCATCCCACTGCTACAACCATATGTGACGGTACCAGGATTTACCGGACCCTTTTGGGGCCGTCGGCTCCTGAACCGCCGCTTCTGCTGCTGTTCCTCTTCCATGGCTGGCTGGAGCCCTGCTACTTTCTGGAGGTCTTGGATACTTAGGATGGAAAAACGGAATGCTGGTCTCTGGTAGACTGGCAGGGCTACTCAATTTAGCTGCTGAAGAATCACAGTTGAGGTTTCCAGTGGCCCTACTCCAGAAGACCAGAGAGGCAAGCAAAGTCGCTCTTGCAGTGGCTAAGGTTAGAATCACCATGGCTTTGACTCATTCTACCCCCTCAGAAATTGGGTTGAGACCATAAAAGGTAAGCCGGATTTTCAAAGCTTTGGTGAAAGTATCCTCGGGCTCTATATGGCTCTCACCCCGATCCTGTGCTGCACTGTAGGCTTGCAGGGCCTGCGGCTCCAACAGATAGACAGTCCATCTGAACTGCTATTTGATTCCCCCCTCTGGCAGCTAAGTTATCTATTAGAGTGGATCGTTTCACCTGCTTGTAGACCTCCTCCATATATCTGACACTGGCTCCAGCCGAACCACTGGATGGAGATTCTCCCAGTGGTGTTTTATAGGAAGAGGGCATCCCACTTCTACAACCATATGTCAAGGTACCAGGATTTACCAGACCCTTTTAGGGTTGTCGGCTCCTGAACTGCCGCTGCTGTCCCTCTTCCATGGCTGGCTGGAGCCATGCTACTTTCTGGTGGTCTGGAGGTCCCGGACACTCGGGCTGGACAAACAGGATGCTGCTCTCTGGTAAACTGGAAGGGCTAGTCAATTTAGTTTCTGAAGACCCCCAGTTGAGGTTTCCAGTGGTCCTACAACAGAAGACAAGCAAGGCAAGCAAAGTCGCTCTTGAGGTGGCTAAGGTTAGACTCACCATGGTTATGACTCATTCTACCACCTCAGAAGATGGGTTGGGGCCATAAAAGGCAACCCGGATTTTCACATCTCGGGTGAAAGTATCCTCAGGCTCTATATGGCTCTCCCCCGATCCTGTGCTGGTCTGCAGGCTTACAGGATCTGAGGCTCCAACAGATAGACAGTACATCTGAGCTGCCACTTCATTCACTGCCTCTGGCAGCTAGGGATTCTATTAATGTGGATCACTTCAGCTGCTTGTAGACCTCCTCAATACATCTGCCTCTGGCTCCAGCCAAATCTCCTGATGGAGATCCTCCCGTTGGTGGTTTATAGGAAGAGGGTATCCCACTGCTACAACCATATGTGACGGTACCAGGATTTACCTGACCCTTTTGGGGTCGTCGGCTCCTGAACCGCCGCTGCTCCTGCTGTCCCTCTTCCATGGCTGGCTGGAGCCCTGACATATTCTGGCAGTCCTGGACACTCAGGCTGGAAAAACAGGATGTTCCTCTCTGGTACACTGGCCGGGCTAGTCAATCTGGCTTTGGAAGAACCCCAGTTGAGGTTTCCAGTGGCCCTACTCCAGAAGACCGGCGAGGCAAGCAAAGTCACACTTGCAGTGGCTAAGGTGAGACTTGTTACACTTGACCAATCAGAGAATGACCTACATTTCCACACACTCTAATACGATTACAAATTAGAGCTTAGAAAAGGGGCATTCTAAATGGACCACAATAACCTTACCTGATTGGTCAAGGAAGCAGAGGTGGAATCACTGCAAATTCCAAACATTCCTTAGCACAAGTTACACAGACAAGGAGTATACTTTAAAAAAGCCAGAGTGCTGAGCATAACAGTAATTTTTTCTGCACTCTGGTTCTTCATTGCAAACACCCTTTTCAGGACTTACAGTATAACACCACACACAATTACATTGTCACACAATGTACAACAGAGTCACCAAATGTTATCATTCTAAATCTGTCTGTCTGGTTACACCACTTTATGTCTTTTTTGTCTTCTCTATAAAAATGAAAACATATTTAATATCAAAATGACATGTGTCTTGAGTACCCTGTAAACATATATATCCTTCAATTACAACCCTATGGGAAATCAAACCTCCTTGACCAGGTCCTTAGTGAGTTAATATTTAATAGAAATGTGCATTAAAATTGCTTACTCACAACACAAAGGGAATTCGAAAAAAGTTACTGAATTTTATATTACATTGCCTATGTAACGTCTGACATTGAATAGATACAGTTCATGCATTTAGAGGAAAAAAATATATTACATTGTTCCACACACACACATGTATAAATAAATCATCTAAAACATATTACTTACAATCAGAGCCCAGAAAATATAATTTCATACCAGAGGATTTACTTTTTTCTCCTCTTCTCCCTATATAAAAAAAACAACAATTAATATAAATGATATGTCTCTTACAGAGCCTGTACATATACAACAAGCTAAATTATAGTGCTTGGAAAATCAACATTTTAATATTCAATATTAATGTGTAATGATTCTTGAGTACCATATAATACATATAAATCCTGACACACAGTACCATGGAGAAATAAAAATCTGGTTCCTTAACTATTACATTTTACATGGAATGTCTACCATTTAGGAGATATTTCACTAACAGGTTTGAAGGAAAACATAAATAACACTAAAAAGGTATGTTCCATGTAATTAGAGAACCCTCTTAAATAGAATATTCTTGCAATCAAAATCAAATTTAATTTGAAACCAGTTTATTCCTCTTTTTTCTTGTTTTCTCTCTAAAAAAAAAAATCTATTTAATGTCAAAATGACGTCTCTTGAGTACTCTGTAAATATATAATCCCTTCAATTTCAACTCTAAGGGAAATCAAAACCCCTGGAGCACAGGGTCTTTAATGGGTTAATATTTAATACAAATGTGCTGTCTTTCTAAAATACTATATAATACATTAAAATTGCAGACTTAAAGGGCCCTGGTACCTGGACCCCTCTAGAGGTGATCTTAGATTCTGTGGGTGGGACCGGACATGGGCAGGGCCTGCTTCATTGGGTTCCAAATATTTGTAAGCCAATTTGGCTGCTTACTTCAACATAGCTGGATCATGGCCCCTTACCTAACAAGAACATCAGGAGACGAATGTTGAAAGAATTGCTCCAGTAGGAACAGCTGCCGACAATCCTCCTAGTTCTTGCATTGCAGCCAAATAGCCAGTTGGCACAAGCACGTTCCACCCAATCAGCATATAAGTCCTGTTCCCGCAGCTGGGTACCCTGAATCTTCCGCCTGTAGGTATCTGGGGTAACTGAGTACTGCGTAAGCAGGCAACGTTTCACCTCGGCATAATTACAGCTGACTTCATCAGGAAAGGCTCGATATGCCTAGGCTGCATGTCCAATCAGCTTGCCCAACAGAATTGTTACCCATTCTCCCTGATCAACCTCATGAAGGGAACACTGCCTCTCAAAATCTTGCAGGTACCCAACTTTGTCACAGTTGCTCTCCTCAAACATCTTGAAGGTTTGATGAGGCAGTTTGCCATTCCTGGACACACCGGTCCATGGAGATTCTGTCTCCCAGGCCTCTTCCCAGTTCTGCAATCCTCAGACTTTCATCACTTTCTGTGGCCTTCTGTTGGTCCTGACTCACCATGGCTATGACTCTATCTACGACTTCATAAAATAGGTTGGGGCCATAAAAGGGAAGCCGGATTTTCACAGCTCGGGTGAAAGTATCCTCGGGCTCTATATGGCTCTCCCCCGATCCTGTGCTGGTCTGCAGGCTTACAGGGCTGTAGCTCCAACAGACAGACAGTCCATCAGAACCTACACTTGCTATTCCGCCTCTGGTAGCTAGGGTTTCTATTAGTGTGGATCACATCAGCTCCTTGTAGACCTCCTCCATACATTTGCCAATGGATCCAGCAAAATCTCTGGGCTGGCTGGAGCCCTGCTACTTTCTGGCGGTCTGGAGGTCTTGGATACTAAGGAAGGAAAAACAGGATGCTGTTCTCTGGTAGACTGGCAGGGCTAGTCAATTTAGCTTCTGAAGAATCCCAGTTGAGGTTTCCAGTGGCCCTATGCCAGAAGACCAGCAAGGCAAGCAAAGTAGCTATTGCAGTAGCTATGGTTACACTCACCATGGCTATGACTCATTCTACCACCTCTGAGGATGGGTTGTGGCCATAAAAGGCAAGCCGGATTGTCACAGCTTTGGTGAAAGTATCCTCGGGCTCTATATGGCTCTCCCCCGATCCTGTGCTGGATTACAGGCTTCCAGGGCCTGCGGCTCCAACAGATAGACAGTTCATCTGAACTGCCACTAGCTTCTCTGCCTCTGGCAGCTAGGGTTTCAATTAGTGTGGATCACATCAGCTCCTTGTAGACCTCCTCCATACATTTGACACTGGCTCCAGCCAAATCTCCCAATGGAGATTCTCCCGGTTGTGGTATAGGAAGAGGGCATCCCACTGCTCCAACCATATGTGATGGTACCAGGATTTACCGGACCCTTTTGGGTCCGTCGGCTCCTGAACCGCCGCTGCTGCCCCTCTTCCATGGCTGGCTGGAGCCGTGCTACTTTCTGGCGGTCTGGAGGTCTTTGATACTTAGGCTGGAAAAACAGTATGCTGCTCTCTGGTAGACTGGAATGGCTAGTCAGTTTAGCTTCTGAAGAACCCCATTTGAGGTTTCCAGTGGCCCTACTCCAGAAGACCAGCGAGGCAAGCAAAGTCACTCTTTCAGGGCATAAGTTTAAGGTTGAAGTCTCCATGGCTATGACTCATTCTACCACCTCAGAAGATGGCTTGAGGCCATAAAAGGCAAGCCGGACTTTCACAGCTTGGGTGAAATTATCGCCAGGCTCTATATGGCTCTCCCCCGATCCTGTGCTGGACTGCAGGTTGCAGGGCCTGAGGCTCCAACAGATAGACAGTATATCTGAGCTGCCACTTGATTCACCGTCTCTGGCAGCTAGGGTTTCTATTAATGTGGATCGCTTCAGCTGCTTGTAGACCTCCTCCATGCATCTGACACTGGCTCCAGCCAAACCGCCCAATGGAGATTCTCCCAGTGGTGGTTTATACGAAGAGGGCATCCCACTGCTACAACCATATGTGACGGTACCAGGATTTACCGGACCCTTTTGGGGCCGTCGGCTCCTGAACCGCCGCTGCTGCTGCTGTTCCTCTTCCATGGCTGGCTGGAGCCCTGCTACTTTCTGGAGGTCTTGGATACTCAGGATGGAAAAACGGAATGCTGGTCTCTGGTAGACTGACAGGGCTACTCAATTTAGCTGCTGAAGAATCACAGTTGAGGTTTCAAGTGGCCCTACTCCAGAAGACCAGAGAGGCAAGCAAAGTCGCTCTTGCAGTGGCTAAGGTTAGAATCACCATGGCTTTGACTCATTCTACCCCCTCAGAAATTGGGTTGAGACCATAAAAGGCAAGCCGGATTTTCAAAGCTTTGGTGAAAGTATCCTCGGGCTCTATATGGCTCTCACCCCGATCCTGTGCTGCACTGTAGGCTTGCAGGGCCTGCGGCTCCAACAGATAGACAGTCCATCTGAACTGCTACTTGATTCCCCCCTCTGGCAGCTAAGTTATCTATTAGAGTGGATCGTTTCAACTGCTTGTAGACCTCCTCCATATATCTGACACTGGCTCCAGCCGAACCACTGGATGGAGATTCTCCCAGTGGTGTTTTATAGGAAGAGGGCATCCCACTGCTACAACCATATGTCAAGGTACCAGGATTTACCAGACCCTTTTAGGGTTGTCGGCTCCTGAACTGCCGCTGCTGTCCCTCTTCCATGGCTGGCTGGAGCCATGCTACTTTCTGGTGGTCTGGAGGTCCCGGACACTCGGGCTGGACAAACAGGATGCTGCTCTCTGGTAAACTGGAAGGGCTAGTCAATTTAGTTTCTGAAGACCCCCAGTTGAGGTTTCCAGTGGTCCTACAACAGAAGACAAGCAAGGCAAGCAAAGTCGCTCTTGAGGTGGCTAAGGTTAGACTCACCATGGTTATGACTCATTCTACCACCTCAGAAGATGGGTTGGGGCCATAAAAGGCAACCCGGATTTTCACATCTCGGGTGAAAGTATCCTCAGACTCTATATGGCTCTCCCCCGATCCTGTGCTGGTCTGCAGGCTTACAGGATCTGAGGCTCCAACAGATAGACAGTACATCTGAGCTGCCACTTCATTCACCGCCTCTGGCAGCTAGGGATTCTATTAATGTGGATCACTTCAGCTGCTTGTAGACCTCCTCAATACATCTGCCTCTGGCTCCAGCCAAATCTCCTGATGGAGATCCTCCCGTTGGTGGTTTATAGGAAGAGGGTATCCCACTGCTACAACCATATGTGACGGTACCAGGATTTACCTGACCCTTTTGGGGTCGTCGGCTCCTGAACCGCCGCTGCTCCTGCTGTCCCTCTTCCATGGCTGGCTGGAGCCCTGACACATTCTGGCAGTCCTGGACACTCAGGCTGGAAAAACAGGATGTTCCTCTCTGGTACACTGGCCGGGCTAGTCAATCTGGCTTTGGAAGAACCCCAGTTGAGGTTTCCAGTGGCCCTACTCCAGAAGACCGGCGAGGCAAGCAAAGTCACACTTGCAGTGGCTAAGGTGAGACTTGTTACACTTGACCAATCAGAGAATGACCTACATTTCCACACACTCTAATACGATTACAAATTAGAGCTTAGAAAAGGGGCATTCTAAATGGACCACAATAACCTTACCTGATTGGTCAAGGAAGCAGAGGTGGAATCACTGCAAATTCCAAACATTCCTTAGCACAAGTTACACAGACAAGGAGTATACTTTAAAAAAGCCAGAGTGCTGAGCATAACAGTAATTTTTCTGCACTCTGGTTCTTCATTGCAAACACCCTTTTCAGGACTTACAGTATAACACCACACACAATTACATTGTCACACAATGTACAACAGAGTCACCAAATGTTATCATTCTAAATCTGTCTGTCTGGTTACACCACTTTATGTCTTTTTTGTCTTCTCTATAAAAATGAAAACATATTTAATATCAAAATGACATGTGTCTTGAGTACCCTGTAAACATATATATCCTTCAATTACAACCCTATGGGAAATCAAACCTCCTTGACCAGGTCCTTAGTGGGTTAATATTTAATAGAAATGTGCATTAAAATTGCTTACTCACAACACAAAGGGAATTCGAAAAAAGTTACTGAATTTTATATTACATTGCCTATGTAACGTCTGACATTGAATAGATACAGTTCATGCATTTAGAGGAAAAAAATATATTACATTGTTCCACACACACATGTATAAATAAATCATCTAAAACTTATTACTTACAATCAGAGCCCAGAAAATATAATTTCATACCAGAGGATTTACTTTTTTCTCCTCTTCTCCCTATATAAAAAAAACAACAATTAATATAAATGATATGTCTCTTACAGAGCCTGTACATATACAACAAGCTAAATTATAGTGCTTGGAAAATCAACATTTTAATATTCAATATTAATGTGTAATGATTCTTGAGTACCATATAATACATATAAATCCTGACACACAGTACCATGGAGAAATAAAAATCTGGTTCCTTAACTATTACATTTTACATGGAATGTCTACCATTTAGGAGATATTTCACTAACAGGTTTGAAGGAAAACATAAATAACACTAAAAAGGTATGTTCCATGTAATTAGAGAACCCTCTTAAATAGAATATTCTTGCAATCAAAATCAAATTTAATTTGAAACCAGTTTATTCCTCTTTTTTCTTGTTTTCTCTCTAAAAAAAAAATCTATTTAATGTCAAAATGACGTCTCTTGAGTACTCTGTAAATATATAATCCCTTCAATTTCAACTCTAAGGGAAATCAAAACCCCTGGAGCACAGGGTCTTTAATGGGTTAATATTTAATACAAATGTGCTGTCTTTCGAAAATACTATATAATACATTAAAATTGCAGACTTAAAGGGCCCTGGTACCTGGACCCCTCTAGAGGTGATCTTAGATTCTGTGGGTGGGACCGGACATGGGCAGGGCCTGCTTCATTGGGTTCCAAATATTTGTAAGCCAATTTGGCTGCTTACTTCAACATAGCTGGATCATGGCCCCTTACCTAACAAGAACATCAGGAGACGAATGTTGAAAGAATTGCTCCAGTAGGAACAGCTGCCGACAATCCTCCTAGTTCTTGCATTGCAGCCAAATAGCCAGTTGGCACAAGCACGTTCCACACAATCAGCATATAAGTCCTGTTCCCGCAGCTGGGTACCCTGAATCTTCCGCCTGTAGGCATCTGGGGTAACTGAGTACTGCGTAAGCAGGCAACGTTTCACCTCGGCATAATTACAGCTGACTTCATCAGGAAAGGCTCGATATGCCTAGGCTGCATGTCCAATCAGCTTGCCCAACAGAATTGTTACCCATTCTCCCTGATCAACCTCATGAAGGGAACACTGCCTCTCAAAATCTTGCAGGTACCCAACTTTGTCACAGTTGCTCTCCTCAAACATTTGAAGGTTTGATGAGGCAGTTTGCCATTCCTGGACACACCGGTCCATGGAGATTCTGTCTCCCAGGCCTCTTCCCAGTTCTGCAATCCTCAGACTTTCATCACTTTCTGTGGCCTTCTGTTGGTCCTGACTCACCATGGCTATGACTCTATCTACGACTTCATAAAATAGGTTGGGGCCATAAAAGGGAAGCCGGATTTTCACAGCTCGGGTGAAAGTATCCTCGGGCTCTATATGGCTCTCCCCTGATCCTGTGCTGGTCTGCAGGCTTACAGGGCTGTAGCTCCAACAGACAGACAGTCCATCAGAACCTCCACTTGCTATTCCGCCTCTGGTAGCTAGGGTTTCTATTAGTGTGGATCACATCAGCTCCTTGTAGACCTCCTCCATACATTTGCCAATGGATCCAGCAAAATCTCTGGGCTGGCTGGAGCCCTGCTACTTTCTGGCGGTCTGGAGGTCTTGGATACTAAGGAAGGAAAAACAGGATGCTGTTCTCTGGTAGACTGGCAGGGCTAGTCAATTTAGCTTCTGAAGAATCCCAGTTGAGGTTTCCAGTGGCCCTATGCCAGAAGACCAGCAAGGCAAGCAAAGTAGCTATTGCAGTAGCTATGGTTACACTCACCATGGCTATGACTCATTCTACCACCTCTGAGGATGGGTTGTGGCCATAAAAGGCAAGCCGGATTGTCACAGCTTTGGTGAAAGTATCCTCGGGCTCTATATGGCTCTCCCCCGATCCTGTGCTGGATTACAGGCTTCCAGGGCCTGCGGCTCCAACAGATAGACAGTTCATCTGAACTGCCACTAGCTTCTCTGCCTCTGGCAGCTAGGGTTTCAATTAGTGTGGATCACATCAGCTCCTTGTAGACCTCCTCCATACATTTGACACTGGCTCCAGCCAAATCTCCCAATGGAGATTCTCCCGGTTGTGGTATAGGAAGAGGGCATCCCACTGCTCCAACCATATGTGATGGTACCAGGATTTACCGGACCCTTTTGGGTCCGTCGGCTCCTGATCCACCGCTGCTGCCCCTCTTCCATGGCTGGCTGGAGCCGTGCTACTTTCTGGCGGTCTGGAGGTCTTTGATACTTAGGCTGGAAAAACAGTATGCTGCTCTCTGGTAGACTGGAATGGCTAGTCAGTTTAGCTTCTGAAGAACCCCATTTGAGGTTTCCAGTGGCCCTACTCCAGAAGACCAGCGAGGCAAGCAAAGTCACTCTTTCAGGGCATAAGTTTAAGGTTGAAGTCTCCATGGCTATGACTCATTCTACCACCTCAGAAGATGGCTTGAGGCCATAAAAGGCAAGCCGGACTTTCACAGCTTGGGTGAAATTATCGCCAGGCTCTATATGGCTCTCCCCCGATCCTGTGCTGGACTGCAGGTTGCAGGGCCTGAGGCTCCAACAGATAGACAGTATATCTGAGCTGCCACTTGATTCACCGTCTCTGGCAGCTAGGGTTTCTATTAGTGTGGATCGCTTCAGCTGCTTGTAGACCTCCTCCATGCATCTGACACATCCCACTGCTACAACCATATGTGACGGTACCAGGATTTACCGGACCCTTTTGGGGCCGTCGGCTCCTGAACCGCCGCTGCTGCTGCTGTTCCTCTTCCATGGCTGGCTGGAGCCCTGCTACTTTCTGGAGGTCTTGGATACTCAGGATGGAAAAACGGAATGCTGGTCTCTGGTAGACTGGCAGGGCTACTCAATTTAGCTGCTGAAGAATCACAGTTGAGGTTTCCAGTGGCCCTACTCCAGAAGACCAGAGAGGCAAGCAAAGTCGCTCTTGCAGTGGCTAAGGTTAGAATCACCATGGCTTTGACTCATTCTACCCCCTCAGAAATTGGGTTGAGACCATAAAAGGCAAGCCGGATTTTCAAAGCTTTGGTGAAAGTATCCTCGGGCTCTATATGGCTCTCACCCCGATCCTGTGCTGCACTGTAGGCTTGCAGGGCCTGCGGCTCCAACAGATAGACAGTCCATCTGAACTGCTACTTGATTCCCCCCTCTGGCAGCTAAGTTATCTATTAGAGTGGATCGTTTCAACTGCTTGTAGACCTCCTCCATATATCTGACACTGGCTCCAGCCGAACCACTGGATGGAGATTCTCCCAGTGGTGTTTTATAGGAAGAGGGCATCCCACTGCTACAACCATATGTCAAGGTACCAGGATTTACCAGACCCTTTTAGGGTTGTCGGCTCCTGAACTGCCGCTGCTGTCCCTCTTCCATGGCTGGCTGGAGCCATGCTACTTTCTGGTGGTCTGGAGGTCCCGGACACTCGGGCTAGACAAACAGGATGCTGCTCTCTGGTAAACTGGAAGGGCTAGTCAATTTAGTTTCTGAAGACCCCCAGTTGAGGTTTCCAGTGGTCCTACAACAGAAGACAAGCAAGGCAAGCAAAGTCGCTCTTGAGGTGGCTAAGGTTAGACTCACCATGGTTATGACTCATTCTACCACCTCAGAAAATGGGTTGGGGCCATAAAAGGCAACCCGGATTTTCACATCTCGGGTGAAAGTATCCTCAGGCTCTATATGGCTCTCCCCCGATCCTGTGCTGGTCTGCAGGCTTACAGGATCTGAGGCTCCAACAGATAGACAGTACATCTGAGCTGCCACTTCATTCACCGCCTCTGGCAGCTAGGGATTCTATTAATGTGGATCACTTCAGCTGCTTGTAGACCTCCTCAATACATCTGCCACTGGCTCCAGCCAAATCTCCTGATGGAGATCCTCCCGTTGGTGGTTTATAGGAAGAGGGTATCCCACTGCTACAACCATATGTGACGGTATCAGGATTTACCGGACACTTTTGGGTCGTCGGCTCCTGAACCGCCGCTGCTGCTGCTGTCCCTCTTCCATGGCTGGCTGGAGCCCTGACACATTCTGGCAGTCCTGGACACTCAGGCTGGAAAAACAGGATGTTCCTCTCTGGTACACTGGCAGGGCTAGTCAATCTGGCTTTGGAAGAACCCCAGTTGAGGTTTCCAGTGGCCCTACTCCAGAAGACCGGCGAGGCAAGCAAAGTCACACTTGCAGTGTCTAAGGTGAGACTTGTTACACTTGACCAATCAGAGAATGACCTACATTTCCACACACTCTAATACGATTACAAATTAGAGCTTAGAAAAGGGGCATTCTAAATGGACCACAATAACCTTACCTGATTGGTCAAGGAAGCAGAGGTGGAATCACTGCAAATTCCAAACATTCCTTAGCACAAGTTACACAGACGAGGAGTATACTTTAAAAAAGCCAGAGTGCTGAGCATAACAGTAATTTTCTCTGCACTCTGGTTCTTCATTGCAAACACCCTTTTCAGGACTTACAGTATAACACCACACACAATTACATTGTCACACAATGTACAACAGAGTCACCAAATGTTATCATCCTAAATCTATCTGTCTGGTTACACCACTTTATGTCTATTTTGTCTTCTCTATAAAAATGAAAACATATTTAATATCAAAATGACATGTGTCTTGAGTACCCTGTAAACATATATATCCTTCAATTACAACCCTATGGGAAATCAAACCTCCTTGACCAGGTCCTTAGTGGGTTAATATTTAATAGAAATGTGCATTAAAATTGCTTACTCACAACACAAAGGGAATTCGAAAAAAGTTACTGAATTTTATATTACATTGCCTATGTAACGTCTGACATTGAATAGATACAGTTCATGCATTTAGAGGAAAAAAATATATTACATTGTTCCACACACACATGTATAAATAAATCATCTAAAACATATTACTTACAATCAGAGCCCAGAAAATATAATTTCATACCAGAGGATTTACTTTTTTCTCCTCTTCTCCCTATATAAAAAAAACAACAATTAATATAAATGATATGTCTCTTACAGAGCCTGTATATATACAACAAGCTAAATTATAGTGCTTGGAAAATCAACATTTTAATATTCAATATTAATGTGTAATGATTCTTGAGTACCATATAATACATATAAATCCTGACACACAGTACCATGGAGAAATAAAAATCTGGTTCCTTAACTATTACATTTTACATGGAATGTCTACCATTTAGGAGATATTTCACTAACAGGTTTGAAGGAAAACATAAATAACACTAAAAAGGTATGTTCCATGTAATTAGAGAACCCTCTTAAATAGAATATTCTTGCAATCAAAATCAAATTTAATTTGAAACCAGTTTATTCCTCTTTTTTCTTGTTTTCTCTCTAAAAAAAAAATCTATTTAATGTCAAAATGACGTCTCTTGAGTACTCTGTAAATATATAATCCCTTCAATTTCACCTCTAAGGGAAATCAAAACCCCTGGAGCACAGGGTCTTTAATGGGTTAATATTTAATACAAATGTGCTGTCTTTCGAAAATACTATATAATACATTAAAATTGCAGACTTAAAGGGCCCTGGTACCTGGACCCCTCTAGAGGTGATCTTAGATTCTGTGGGTGGGACCGGACATGGGCAGGGCCTGCTTCATTGGGTTCCAAATATTTGTAAGCCAATTTGGCTGCTTACTTCAACATGGCTGGATCATGGCCCCTTACCTAATCAAGAACATCAGGAGACGAATGTTGAAAGAATTGCTCCAGTAGGAACAGCTGCCGACAATCCTCCTAGTTCTAGCATTGCAGCCAAATAGCCAGTTGGCACAAGCACGTTCCACCCAATCAGCATATAAGTCCTGTTCCCGCAGCTGGGTACCCTGAATCTTCCGCCTGTAGGAATCTGGGGTAACTGAGTACTGCGTAAGCAGGCAACGTTTCACCTCGGCATAATTACAGCTGACTTCATCAGGAAAGGCTCGATATGCCTAGGCTGCATGTCCAATCAGCTTGCCCAACAGAATTGTTACCCATTCTCCCTGATCAACCTCATGAAGGGAACACTGCCTCTCAAAATCTTGCAGGTACCCAACTTTGTCACAGTTGTTCTCCTCAAACATCTTGAAGGTTTGATGAGGCAGTTTGCCATTCCTGGACCCACCGGTCCATGGAGATTCTGTCTCCCAGGCCTCTTCCCAGTTCTGCAATCCTCAGACTTTCATCACTTTCTGTGGCCTTCTGTTGGTCCTGACTCACCATGGCTATGACTCTATCTACGACTTCATAAAATAGGTTGGGGCCATAAAAGGGAAGCCGGATTTTCACAGCTCGGGTGAAAGTATCCTCGGGCTCTATATGGCTCTCCCCTGATCCTGTGCTAGTCTGCAGGCATACAGGGCTGTAGCTCCAACAGACAGACAGTCCATCAGAACCTCCACTTGCTATTCCGCCTCTGGTAGCTAGGGTTTCTATTAGTGCGGATCACATCAGCTCCTTGTAGACCTCCTCCATACATTTGCCAATGGATCCAGCAAAATCTCTGGGCTGGCTGGAGCCCTGCTACTTTCTGGCGGTCTGGAGGTCTTGGATACTAAGGAAGGAAAAACAGGATGCTGTTCTCTGGCAGACTGGCAGGGCTAGTCAATTTAGCTTCTGAAGAATCCCAGTTGAGGTTTCCAGTGGCCCTATGCCAGAAGACCAGCAAGGCAAGCAAAGTAGCTATGGTTACACTCACCATGGCTATGACTCATTCTACCACCTCTGAGGATGGGTTGTGGCCATAAAAGGCAAGCCGGATTGTCACAGCTTTGGTGAAAGTATCCGCGGGCTCTATATGGCTCTCCCCCGATCCTGTGCTGGATTACAGGCTTCCAGGGCCTGCGGCTCCAACAGATAGACAGTTCATCTGAACTGCCACTAGCTTCTCTGCCTCTGGCAGCTAGGGTTTCAATTAGTGTGGATCACATCAGCTCCTTGTAGACCTCCTCCATACATTTGACACTGGCTCCAGCCAAATCTCCCAATGGAGATTCTCCCGGTTGTGGTATAGGAAGAGGGCATCCCACTGCTCCAACCATATGTGATGGTACCAGGATTTACCGGACCCTTTTGGGTCCGTCGGCTCCTGAACCGCCGCTGCTGCCCCTCTTCCATGGCTGGCTGGAGCCGTGCTACTTTCTGGCGGTCTTTGATACTTAGGCTGGAAAAACAGTATGCTGCTCTCTGGTAGACTGGAATGGCTAGTCAGTTTAGCTTCTGAAGAACCCCATTTGAGGTTTCCAGTGGCCCTACTCCAGAAGACCAGCGAGGCAAGCAAAGTCACTCTTTCAGGGCATAAGTTTAAGGTTGAAGTCTCCATGGCTATGACTCATTCTACCACCTCAGAAGATGGCTTGAGGCCATAAAAGGCAAGCCAGACTTTCACAGCTTGGGTGAAATTATCCTCAGGCTCTATATGGCTCTCCCCCGATCCTGTGCTGGACTGCAGGTTGCAGGGCCTGAGGCTCCAACAGATAGACAGTATATCTGAGCTGCCACTTGATTCACCGTCTCTGGCAGCTAGGGTTTCTATTAGTGTGGATCGCTTCAGCTGCTTGTAGAGCTCCTCCATGCATCTGACACTGGCTCCAGCCAAACCGCCCAATGGAGATTCTCCCAGTGGTGGTTTATACGAAGAGGGCATCCCACTGCTACAACCATATGTGACGGTACCAGGATTTACCGGACCCTTTTGGGGCCGTCGGCTCCTGAACCGCCGCTGCTGCTGCTGTTCCTCTTCCATGGCTGGCTGGAGCCCTGCTACTTTCTGGAGGTCTTGGATACTCAGGATGGAAAAACGGAATGCTGGTCTCTGGTAGACTGGCAGGGCTACTCAATTTAGCTGCTGAAGAATCACAGTTGAGGTTTCCAGTGGCCCTACTCCAGAAGACCAGAGAGGCAAGCAAAGTCGCTCTTGCAGTGGCTAAGGTTAGAATCACCATGGCTTTGACTCATTCTACCCCCTCAGAAATTGGGTTGAGACCATAAAAGGCAAGCCGGATTTTCAAAGCTTTGGTGAAAGTATCCTCGGGCTCTATATGGCTCTCACCCCGATCCTGTGCTGCACTGTAGGCTTGCAGGGCCTGCGGCTCCAACAGATAGACAGTCCATCTGAACTGCTACTTGATTCCCCCCTCTGGCAGCTAAGTTATCTATTAGAGTGGATCGTTTCAGCTGCTTGTAGACCTCCTCCATATATCTGACACTGGCTCCAGCCGCACCACTGGATGGAGATTCTCCCAGTGGTGTTTTATAGGAAGAGGGCATCCCACTGCTACAACCATATGTCAAGGTACCAGGATTTACCAGACCCTTTTAGGGTTGTCGGCTCCTGAACTGCCGCTGCTGTCCCTCTTCCATGGCTGGCTGGAGCCATGCTACTTTCTGGTGGTCTGGAGGTCCCGGACACTCGGGCTGGACAAACAGGATGCTGCTCTCTGGTAAACTGGAAGGGCTAGTCAATTTAGTTTCTGAAGACCCCCAGTTGAGGTTTCCAGTGGTCCTACAACAGAAGACAAGCAAGGCAAGCAAAGTCACTCTTGAGGTGGCTAAGGTTAGACTCACCATGGTTATGACTCATTCTACCACCTCAGAAGATGGGTTGGGGCCATAAAAGGCAACCCGGATTTTCACATCTCGGGTGAAAGTATCCTCAGGCTCTATATGGCTCTCCCCCGATCCTGTGCTGGTCTGCAGGCTTACAGGATCTGAGGCTCCAACAGATAGACAGTACATCTGAGCTGCCACTTCATTCACCGCCTCTGGCAGCTAGGGATTCTATTAATGTGGATCACTTCAGCTGCTTGTAGACCTCCTCAATACATCTGCCTCTGGCTCCAGCCAAATCTCCTGATGGAGATCCTCCCGTTGGTGGTTTATAGGAAGAGGGTATCCCACTGCTGCAACCATATGTGACGGTACCAGGATTTACCGGACCCTTTTGGGGTCGTCGGCTCCTGAACCGCCGCTGCTCCTGCTGTCCCTCTTCCATGGCTGGCTGGAGCCCTGACACATTCTGGCAGTCCTGGACACTCAGGCTGGAAAAACAGGATGTTCCTCTCTGGTACAATGGCCGGGCTAGTCAATCTGGCTTTGGAAGAACCCCAGTTGAGGTTTCCAGTGGCCCTACTCCAGAAGACCGGCGAGGCAAGCAAAGTCACACTTGCAGTGGCTAAGGTGAGACTTGTTACACTTGACCAATCAGAGAATGACCTACATTTCCACACACTCTAATACGATTACAAATTAGAGCTTAGAAAAGGGGCATTCTAAATGGACCACAATAACCTTACCTGATTGGTCAAGGAAGCAGAGGTGGAATCACTGCAAATTCCAAACATTCCTTAGCACAAGTTACACAGACAAGGAGTATACTTTAAAAAAGCCAGAGTGCTGAGCATAACAGTAATTTTCTCTGCACTCTGGTTCCTCATTGCAACCACCCTTTTCAGGACTTACAGTATAACACCACACACAATTACATTGTCACACAATGTACAACAGTCACCAAATGTTATCATCCTAAATCTGTCTGTCTGGTTACACCACTTTATGTCTTTTTTGTCTTCTCTATAAAAATGAAAACATATTTAATATCAAAATGACATGTGTCTTGAGTACCCTGTAAACATATATATCCTTCAATTACAACCCTATGGGAAATCAAACCTCCTTGACCAGGTCCTTAGTGGGTTAATATTTAATAGAAATGTGCATTAAAATTGCTTACTCACAACACAAAGGGAATTCGAAAAAAGTTACTGAATTTTATATTACATTGCCTATGTAACGTCTGACATTGAATAGATACAGTTCATGCATTTAGAGGAAAAAAATATATTACATTGTTCCACACACACATGTATAAATAAATCATCTAAAACATATTACTTACAATCAGAGCCCAGAAAATATAATTTCATACCAGAGGATTTACTTTTTTCTCCTCTTCTCCCTATATAAAAAAAACAACAATTAATATAAATGATATGTCTCTTACAGAGCCTGTACATATACAACAAGCTAAATTATAGTGCTTGGAAAATCAACATTTTAATATTCAATATTAATGTGTAATGATTCTTGAGTACCATATAATACATATAAATCCTGACACACAGTACCATGGAGAAATAAAAATCTGGTTCCTTAACTATTACATTTTACATGGAATGTCTACCATTTAGGAGATATTTCACTAACAGGTTTGAAGGAAAACATAAATAACACTAAAAAGGTATGTTCCATGTAATTAGAGAACCCTCTTAAATAGAATATTCTTGCAATCAAAATCAAATTTAATTTGAAACCAGTTTATTCCTCTTTTTTCTTGTTTTCTCTCTAAAAAAAAAATCTATTTAATGTCAAAATGACGTCTCTTGAGTACTCTGTAAATATATAATCCCTTCAATTTCAACTCTAAGGGAAATCAAAACCCCTGGAGCACAGGGTCTTTAATGGGTTAATATTTAATACAAATGTGCTGTCTTTCGAAAATACTATATAATACATTAAAATTGCAGACTTAAAGGGCCCTGGTACCTGGACCCCTCTAGAGGTGATCTTAGATTCTG
This sequence comes from Rhinophrynus dorsalis, assembly GCA_037306005.1. Taxonomy (NCBI): domain Eukaryota; kingdom Metazoa; phylum Chordata; class Amphibia; order Anura; family Rhinophrynidae; genus Rhinophrynus; species Rhinophrynus dorsalis. The sequence continues at coordinate 43,537 of JBBDGT010000051.1, read as the reverse complement.
TGGGTGGGACCGGACATGGGCAGGGCCTGCTTCATTGGGTTCCAAATATTTGTAAGCCAATTTGGCTGCTTACTTCAACATGGCTGGATCATGGCCCCTTACCTAATCAAGAACATCAGGAGACGAATGTTGAAAGAATTGCTCCAGTAGGAACAGCTGCCGACAATCCTCCTAGTTCTAGCATTGCAGCCAAATAGCCAGTTGGCACAAGCACGTTCCACCCAATCAGCATATAAGTCCTGTTCCCGCAGCTGGGTACCCTGAATCTTCCGCCTGTAGGAATCTGGGGTAACTGAGTACTGCGTAAGCAGGCAACGTTTCACCTCGGCATAATTACAGCTGACTTCATCAGGAAAGGCTCGATATGCCTAGGCTGCATGTCCAATCAGCTTGCCCAACAGAATTGTTACCCATTCTCCCTGATCAACCTCATGAAGGGAACACTGCCTCTCAAAATCTTGCAGGTACCCAACTTTGTCACAGTTGTTCTCCTCAAACATCTTGAAGGTTTGATGAGGCAGTTTGCCATTCCTGGACCCACCGGTCCATGGAGATTCTGTCTCCCAGGCCTCTTCCCAGTTCTGCAATCCTCAGACTTTCATCACTTTCTGTGGCCTTCTGTTGGTCCTGACTCACCATGGCTATGACTCTATCTACGACTTCATAAAATAGGTTGGGGCCATAAAAGGGAAGCCGGATTTTCACAGCTCGGGTGAAAGTATCCTCGGGCTCTATATGGCTCTCCCCTGATCCTGTGCTAGTCTGCAGGCATACAGGGCTGTAGCTCCAACAGACAGACAGTCCATCAGAACCTCCACTTGCTATTCCGCCTCTGGTAGCTAGGGTTTCTATTAGTGCGGATCACATCAGCTCCTTGTAGACCTCCTCCATACATTTGCCAATGGATCCAGCAAAATCTCTGGGCTGGCTGGAGCCCTGCTACTTTCTGGCGGTCTGGAGGTCTTGGATACTAAGGAAGGAAAAACAGGATGCTGTTCTCTGGCAGACTGGCAGGGCTAGTCAATTTAGCTTCTGAAGAATCCCAGTTGAGGTTTCCAGTGGCCCTATGCCAGAAGACCAGCAAGGCAAGCAAAGTAGCTATGGTTACACTCACCATGGCTATGACTCATTCTACCACCTCTGAGGATGGGTTGTGGCCATAAAAGGCAAGCCGGATTGTCACAGCTTTGGTGAAAGTATCCGCGGGCTCTATATGGCTCTCCCCCGATCCTGTGCTGGATTACAGGCTTCCAGGGCCTGCGGCTCCAACAGATAGACAGTTCATCTGAACTGCCACTAGCTTCTCTGCCTCTGGCAGCTAGGGTTTCAATTAGTGTGGATCACATCAGCTCCTTGTAGACCTCCTCCATACATTTGACACTGGCTCCAGCCAAATCTCCCAATGGAGATTCTCCCGGTTGTGGTATAGGAAGAGGGCATCCCACTGCTCCAACCATATGTGATGGTACCAGGATTTACCGGACCCTTTTGGGTCCGTCGACTCCTGAACCGCCGCTGCTGCCCCTCTTCCATGGCTGGCTGGAGCCGTGCTACTTTCTGGCGGTCTTTGATACTTAGGCTGGAAAAACAGTATGCTGCTCTCTGGTAGACTGGAATGGCTAGTCAGTTTAGCTTCTGAAGAACCCCATTTGAGGTTTCCAGTGGCCCTACTCCAGAAGACCAGCGAGGCAAGCAAAGTCACTCTTTCAGGGCATAAGTTTAAGGTTGAAGTCTCCATGGCTATGACTCATTCTACCACCTCAGAAGATGGCTTGAGGCCATAAAAGGCAAGCCAGACTTTCACAGCTTGGGTGAAATTATCCTCAGGCTCTATATGGCTCTCCCCCGATCCTGTGCTGGACTGCAGGTTGCAGGGCCTGAGGCTCCAACAGATAGACAGTATATCTGAGCTGCCACTTGATTCACCGTCTCTGGCAGCTAGGGTTTCTATTAGTGTGGATCGCTTCAGCTGCTTGTAGAGCTCCTCCATGCATCTGACACTGGCTCCAGCCAAACCGCCCAATGGAGATTCTCCCAGTGGTGGTTTATACGAAGAGGGCATCCCACTGCTACAACCATATGTGACGGTACCAGGATTTACCGGACCCTTTTGGGGCCGTCGGCTCCTGAACCGCCGCTGCTGCTGCTGTTCCTCTTCCATGGCTGGCTGGAGCCCTGCTACTTTCTGGAGGTCTTGGATACTCAGGATGGAAAAACGGAATGCTGGTCTCTGGTAGACTGGCAGGGCTACTCAATTTAGCTGCTGAAGAATCACAGTTGAGGTTTCCAGTGGCCCTACTCCAGAAGACCAGAGAGGCAAGCAAAGTCGCTCTTGCAGTGGCTAAGGTTAGAATCACCATGGCTTTGACTCATTCTACCCCCTCAGAAATTGGGTTGAGACCATAAAAGGCAAGCCGGATTTTCAAAGCTTTGGTGAAAGTATCCTCGGGCTCTATATGGCTCTCACCCCGATCCTGTGCTGCACTGTAGGCTTGCAGGGCCTGCGGCTCCAACAGATAGACAGTCCATCTGAACTGCTACTTGATTCCCCCCTCTGGCAGCTAAGTTATCTATTAGAGTGGATCGTTTCAGCTGCTTGTAGACCTCCTCCATATATCTGACACTGGCTCCAGCCGCACCACTGGATGGAGATTCTCCCAGTGGTGTTTTATAGGAAGAGGGCATCCCACTGCTACAACCATATGTCAAGGTACCAGGATTTACCAGACCCTTTTAGGGTTGTCGGCTCCTGAACTGCCGCTGCTGTCCCTCTTCCATGGCTGGCTGGAGCCATGCTACTTTCTGGTGGTCTGGAGGTCCCGGACACTCGGGCTGGACAAACAGGATGCTGCTCTCTGGTAAACTGGAAGGGCTAGTCAATTTAGTTTCTGAAGACCCCCAGTTGAGGTTTCCAGTGGTCCTACAACAGAAGACAAGCAAGGCAAGCAAAGTCGCTCTTGAGGTGGCTAAGGTTAGACTCACCATGGTTATGACTCATTCTACCACCTCAGAAGATGGGTTGGGGCCATAAAAGGCAACCCGGATTTTCACATCTCGGGTGAAAGTATCCTCAGGCTCTATATGGCTCTCCCCCGATCCTGTGCTGGTCTGCAGGCTTACAGGATCTGAGGCTCCAACAGATAGACAGTACATCTGAGCTGCCACTTCATTCACCGCCTCTGGCAGCTAGGGATTCTATTAATGTGGATCACTTCAGCTGCTTGTAGACCTCCTCAATACATCTGCCTCTGGCTCCAGCCAAATCTCCTGATGGAGATCCTCCCGTTGGTGGTTTATAGGAAGAGGGTATCCCACTGCTGCAACCATATGTGACGGTACCAGGATTTACCGGACCCTTTTGGGGTCGTCGGCTCCTGAACCGCCGCTGCTGCTGCTGTTCCTCTTCCATGGCTGGCTGGAGCCCTGACACATTCTGGCAGTCCTGGACACTCAGGCTGGAAAAACAGGATGTTCCTCTCTGGTACACTGGCCGGGCTAGTCAATCTGGCTTTGGAAGAACCCCAGTTGAGGTTTCCAGTGGCCCTACTCCAGAAGACCGGCGAGGCAAGCAAAGTCACACTTGCAGTGGCTAAGGTGAGACTTGTTACACTTGACCAATCAGAGAATGACCTACATTTCCACACACTCTAATACGATTACAAATTAGAGCTTAGAAAAGGGGCATTCTAAATGGACCACAATAACCTTACCTGATTGGTCAAGGAAGCAGAGGTGGAATCACTGCAAATTCCAAACATTCCTTAGCACAAGTTACACAGACAAGGAGTATACTTTAAAAAAGCCAGAGTGCTGAGCATAACAGTAATTTTCTCTGCACTCTGGTTCCTCATTGCAACCACCCTTTTCAGGACTTACAGTATAACACCACACACAATTACATTGTCACACAATGTACAACAGAGTCACCAAATGTTATAATCCTAAATATGTCTGTCTGGTTACACCACTTTATGTCTTTTTTGTCTTCTCTATAAAAATGAAAACATATTTAATATCAAAATGACATGTGTCTTGAGTACCCTGTAAACATATATATCCTTCAATTACAACCCTATGGGAAATCAAACCTCCTTGACCAGGTCCTTAGTGGGTTAATATTTAATAGAAATGTGCATTAAAATTGCTTACTCACAACACAAAGGGAATTCGAAAAAAGTTACTGAATTTTATATTACATTGCCTATGTAACGTCTGACATTGAATAGATACAGTTCATGCATTTAGAGGAAAAAAATATATTACATTGTTCCACACACACATGTATAAATAAATCATCTAAAACATATTACTTACAATCAGAGCCCAGAAAATATAATTTCATACCAGAGGATTTACTTTTTTCTCCTCTTCTCCCTATATAAAAAAAACAACAATTAATATAAATGATATGTCTCTTACAGAGCCTGTACATATACAACAACCTAATTATAGTGCTTGGAAAATCAACATTTTAATATTCAATATTAATGTGTAATGATTCTTGAGTACCATATAATACATATAAATCCTGACACACAGTACCATGGAGAAATAAAAATCTGGTTCCTTAACTATTACATTTTACATGGAATGTCTACCATTTAGGAGATATTTCACTAACAGGCTTGAAGGAAAACATAAATAACACTAAAAAGGTATGTTCCATGTACTTAGAGAACCCTCTTAAATAGAATATTCTTGCAATCAAAATCAAATTTAATTTGAAACCAGTTTATTCCTCTTTTTTCTTGTTTTCTCTCTAAATAAAAAATCTATTTAATGTCAAAATGACGTCTCTTGAGTACTCTGTAAATATATAATCCCTTCAATTTCAACTCTAAGGGAAATCAAAACCCCTGGAGCACAGGGTCTTTAATGGGTTAATATTTAATACAAATGTGCTATCTTTCTAAAATACTATATAATACATTAAAATTGCAGACTTAAAGGGCCCTGGTACCTGGACCCCTCTAGAGGTGATCTTAGATTCTGTGGGTGGGACCGGACATGGGCAGGGCCTGCTTCATTGGATTCCAAATATTTGTAAGCCAATTTGGCTGCTTACTTCAACATAGCTGGATCATGGCCCCTTACCTAATCAAGAACATCAGGAGACGAATGTTGAAAGAATTGCTCCAGTAGGAACAGCTGCCGACAATCCTCCTAGTTCTTGCATTGCAGCCAAATAGCCAGTTGGCACAAGCACGTTCCACCCAATCAGCATATAAGTCCTGTTCCCGCAGCTGGGTACCCTGAATCTTCCGCCTGTAGGCATCTGGGGTAACTGAGTACTGCGTAAGCAGGCAACGTTTCACCTCGGCATAATTACAGCTGACTTCATCAGGAAAGGCTCGATATGCCTAGGCTGCATGTCCAATCAGCTTGCCCAACAGAATTGTTACCCATTCTCCCTGATCAACCTCATGAAGGGAACACTGCCTCTCAAAATCTTGCAGGTACCCAACTTTGTCACAGTTGCTCTCCTCAAACATCTTGAAGGTTTGATGAGGCAGTTTGCCATTCCTGGACCCACCGGTCCATGGAGATTCTGTCTCCAAGGCCTCTTCCCAGTTCTGCAATCCTCAGACTTTCATCACTTTCTGTGGCCTTCTGTTGGTCCTGACTCACCATGGCTATGACTCTATCTACGACTTCATAAAATAGGTTGGGGCCATAAAAGGGAAGCCGGATTTTACACAGCTCGGGTGAAAGTATCCTCGGGCTCTATATGGCTCTCCCCCGATCCTGTGCTGGTCTGCAGGCTTACAGGGCTGTAGCTCCAACAGACAGACAGTCCATCAGAACCTCCACTTGCTATTCCGCCTCTGGTAGCTAGGGTTTCTATTAGTGTGGATCACATCAGCTCCTTGTAGACCTCCTCCATACATTTGCCAATGGATCCAGCAAAATCTCTGGGCTGGCTGGAGCCCTGCTACTTTCTGGCGGTCTGGAGGTCTTGGATACTAAGGAAGGAAAAACAGGATGCTGTTCTCTGGTAGACTGGCAGGGCTAGTCAATTTAGCTTCTGAAGAATCCCAGTTGAGGTTTCCAGTGGCCCTATGCCAGAAGACCAGCAAGGCAAGCAAAGTAGCTATTGCAGTAGCTATGGTTACACTCACCATGGCTATGACTCATTCTACCACCTCTGAGGATGGGTTGTGGCCATAAAAGGCAAGCCGGATTGTCACAGCTTTGTTGAAAGTATCCTCGGGCTCTATATGGCTCTCCCCCGATCCTGTGCTGGATTACAGGCTTCCAGGGCCTGCGGCTCCAACAGATAGACAGTTCATCTGAACTGCCACTAGCTTCTCTGCCTCTGGCAGCTAGGGTTTCAATTAGTGTGGATCACATCAGCTCCTTGTAGACCTCCTCCATACATTTGACACTGGCTCCAGCCAAATCTCCCAATGGAGATTCTCCCGGTTGTGGTATAGGAAGAGGGCATCCCACTGCTCCAACCATATGTGATGGTACCAGGATTTACCGGACCCTTTTGGGTCCGTCGGCTCCTGAACCGCCGCTGCTGCCCCTTTTCCATGGCTGGCTGGAGCCGTGCTACTTTCTGGCGGTCTGGAGGTCTTTGATACTTAGGCTGGAAAAACAGTATGCTGCTCTCTGGTAGACTGGAATGGCTAGTCAGTTTAGCTTCTGAAGAACCCCATTTGAGGTTTCCAGTGGCCCTACTCCAGAAGACCAGCGAGGCAAGCAAAGTCACTCTTTCAGGGCATAAGTTTAAGGTTGAAGTCTCCATGGCTATGACTCATTCTACCACCTCAGAAGATGGGTTGAGGCCATAAAAGGCAAGCCGGACTTTCACAGCTTGGGTGAAATTATCCTCAGGCTCTATATGGCTCTCCCCCGATCCTGTGCTGCACTGCAGGTTGCAGGGCCTGAGGCTCCAACAGATAGACAGTATATCTGAGCTGCCACTTGATTCACCGTCTCTGGCAGGTAGGGTTTCTATTAGTGTGGATCGCTTCAGCTGCTTGTAGACCTCCTCCATGCATCTGACACTGGCTCCAGCCAAAACCGCCCAATGGAGATTCTCCCAGTGGTGGTTTATACGAAGAGGGCATCCCACTGCTACAACCATATGTGACGGTACCAGGATTTACCGGACCCTTTTGGGGCCGTCGGCTCCTGAACCGCCGCTTCTGCTGCTGTTCCTCTTCCATGGCTGGCTGGAGCCCTGCTACTTTCTGGAGGTCTTGGATACTCAGGATGGAAAAACGGAATGCTGGTCTCTGGTAGACTGGCAGGGCTACTCAATTTAGCTGCTGAAGAATCACAGTTGAGGTTTCCAGTGGCCCTACTCCAGAAGACCAGAGAGGCAAGCAAAGTCGCTCTTGCAGTGGCTAAGGTTAGAATCACCATGGCTTTGACTCATTCTACCCCCTCAGAAATTGGGTTGAGACCATAAAAGGCAAGCCGGATTTTCAAAGCTTTGGTGAAAGTATCCTCGGGCTCTATATGGCTCTCACCCCGATCCTGTGCTGCACTGTAGGCTTGCAGGGCCTGCGGCTCCAACAGATAGACAGTCCATCTGAACTGCTACTTGATTCCCCCCTCTGGCAGCTAAGTTATCTATTAGAGTGGATCGTTTCAGCTGCTTGTAGACCTTCTCCATATATCTGACACTGGCTCCAGCCGAACCACTGGATGGAGATTCTCCCAGTGGTGTTTTTTAGGAAGAGGGCATCCCACTGCTACAACCATATGTCAAGGTACCAGGATTTACCAGACCCTTTTAGGGTTGTCGGCTCCTGAACTGCCGCTGCTGTCCCTCTTCCATGGCTGGCTGGAGCCATGCTACATTCTGGTGGTCTGGAGGTCCCGGACACTCGGGCTGGACAAACAGGATGCTGCTCTCTGGTAAACTGGAAGGGCTAGTCAATTTAGTTTCTGAAGACCCCCAGTTGAGTTTTCCAGTGGTCCTACAACAGAAGACAAGCAAGGCAAGCAAAGTCGCTCTTGAGGTGGCTAAGGTTAGACTCACCATGGTTATGACTCATTCTACCACCTCAGAAGATGGGTTGGGGCCATAAAAGGCAACCCGGATTTTCACATCTCGGGTGAAAGTATCCTCAGACTCTATATGGCTCTCCCCCGATCCTGTGCTGGTCTGCAGGCTTACAGGATCTGAGACTCCAACAGATAGACAGTACATCTGAGCTGCCACTTCATTCACCGCCTCTGGCAGCTAGGGATTCTATTAATGTGGATCACTTCAGCTGCTTGTAGACCTCCTCAATACATCTGCCACTGGCTCCAGCCAAATCTCCTGATGGAGATCCTCCCGTTGGTGGTTTATAGGAAGAGGGTATCCCACTGCTGCAACCATATGTGACGGTACCAGGATTTACCGGACCCTTTTGGGGTCGTCGGCTCCTGAACCGCCGCTGCTCCTGCTGTCCCTCTTCCATGGCTGGCTGGAGCCCTGACACATTCTGGCAGTCCTGGACACTCAGGCTGGAAAAACAGGATGTTCCTCTCTGGTACACTGGCCGGGCTAGGCAATCTGGCTTTGGAAGAACCCCAGTTGAGGTTTCCAGTGGCCCTACTCCAGAAGACCGGCGAGGCAAGCAAAGTCACACTTGCAGTGGCTAAGGTGAGACTTGTTACACTTGACCAATCAGAGAATGACCTACATTTCCACACACTCTAATACGATTACAAATTAGAGCTTAGAAAAGGGGCATTCTAAATGGACCACAATAACCTTACCTGATTGGTCAAGGAAGCAGAGGTGGAATCACTGCAAATTCCAAACATTCCTTAGCAGAAGTTACACAGACAAGGAGTATACTTTAAAAAAGCCAGAGTGCTGAGCATAACAGTAATTTTCTCTGCACTCTGGTTCCTCATTGCAACCACCCTTTTCAGGACTTACAGTATAACACCACACACAATTACATTGTCACACAATGTACAACAGAGTCACCAAATGTTATCATCCTAAATCTGTCTGTCTGGTTACACCACTTTATGTCTTTTTTGTCTTCTCTATAAAAATGAAAACATATTTAATATCAAAATGACATGTGTCTTGAGTACCCTGTAAACATATATATCCTTCAATTACAACCCTATGGGAAATCAAACCTCCTTGACCAGGTCCTTAGTGGGTTAATATTTAATAGAAATGTGCATTAAAATTGCTTACTCACAACACAAAGGGAATTCGAAAAAAGTTACTGAATTTTATACCACATTGCCTATGTAACGTCTGACATTGAATAGATACAGTTCATGCATTTAGAGGAAAAAAATATATTACATTGTTCCACACACACATGTATAAATAAATCATCTAAAACATATTACTTACAATCAGAGCCCAGAAAATATAATTTCATACCAGAGGATTTACTTTTTTCTCCTCTTCTCCCTATATAAAAAAAACAACAATTAATATAAATGATATGTCTCTTACAGAGCCTGTACATATACAACAAGCTAAATTATAGTGCTTGGAAAATCAACATTTTAATATTCAATATTAATGTGTAATGATTCTTGAGTACCATACAATACATATAAATCCTGACACACAGTACCATGGAGAAATAAAAATCTGGTTCCTTAACTATTACATTTTACATGGAATGTCTACTATTTAGGAGATATTTCACTAACAGGTTTGAAGGAAAACATAAATAACACTAAAAAGGTATGTTCCATGTAATTAGAGAACCCTCTTAAATAGAATATTCTTGCAATCAAAATCAAATTTAATTTGAAACCAGTTTATTCCTCTTTTTTCTTGTTTTCTCTCTAAAAAAAAAAATCTATTTAATGTCAAAATGACGTCTCTTGAGTACTCTGTAAATATATAATCCCTTCAATTTCAACTCTAAGGGAAATCAAAACCCCTGGAGCACAGGGTCTTTAATGGGTTAATATTTAATGCAAATGTGCTGTCTTTCTAAAATACTATATAATACATTAAAATTGCAGACTTAAAGGGCCCTGGTACCTGGACCCCTCTAGAGGTGATCTTAGATTCTGTGGGTGGGACCGGACATGGGCAGGGCCTGCTTCATTGGGTTCCAAATATTTGTAAGCCAATTTGGCTGCTTACTTCAACATAGCTGGATCATGGCCCCTTACCTAATCAAGAACATCAGGAGACGAATGTTGAAAGAATTGCTCCAGTAGGAACAGCTGCCGACAATCCTCCTAGTTCTTGCATTGCAGCCAAATAGCCAGTTGGCACAAGCACGTTCCACCCAATCAGCATATAAGTCCTGTTCCCGCAGCTGGGTACCCTGAATCTTCCGCCTGTAGGCATCTGGGGTAACTGAGTACTGCGTAAGCAGGCAACGTTTCACCTCGGCATAATTACAGCTGACTTCATCAGGAAAGGCTCGATATGCCTAGGCTGCATGTCCAATCAGCTTGCCCAACAGAATTGTTACCCATTCTCCCTGATCAACCTCATGAAGGGAACACTGCCTCTCAAAATCTTGCAGGTACCCAACTTTGTCACAGTTGCTCTCCTCAAACATCTTGAAGGTTTGATGAGGCAGTTTGCCATTCCTGGAGCCACCGGTCCATGGAGATTCTGTCTCCAAGGCCTCTTCCCAGTTCTGCAATCCTCAGACTTTCATCACTTTCTGTGGCCTTCTGTTGGTCCTGACTCACCATGGCTATGACTCTATCTACGACTTCATAAAATAGGTTGGGGCCATAAAAGGGAAGCCGGATTTTCACAGCTCGGGTGAAAGTATCCTCGGGCTCTATATGGCTCTCCCCCGATCCTGTGCTGGTCTGCAGGCTTACAGGGCTGTAGCTCCAACAGACAGACAGTCCATCAGAACCTCCACTTGCTATTCCGCCTCTGGTAGCTAGGGTTTCTATTAGTGTGGATCACATCAGCTCCTTGTAGACCTCCTCCATACATTTGCCAATGGATCCAGCAAAATCTCTGGGCTGGCTGGAGCCCTGCTACTTTCTGGCGGTCTGGAGGTCTTGGATACTAAGGAAGGAAAAACAGGATGCTGTTCTCTGGTAGACTGGCAGGGCTAGTCAATTTAGCTTCTGAAGAATCCCAGTTGAGGTTTCCAGTGGCCCTATGCCAGAAGACCAGCAAGGCAAGCAAAGTAGCTATTGCAGTAGCTATGGTTACACTCACCATGGCTATGACTCATTCTACCACCTCTGAGGATGGGTTGTGGCCATAAAAGGCAAGCCGGATTGTCACAGCTTTGGTGAAAGTATCCTCGGGCTCTATATGGCTCTCTCCCGATCCTGTGCTGGATTACAGGCTTCCAGGGCCTGCGGCTCCAACAGATAGACAGTTCATCTGAACTGCCACTAGCTTCTCTGCCTCTGGCAGCTAGGGTTTCAATTAGTGTGGATCACATCAGCTCCTTGTAGACCTCCTCCATACATTTGACACTGGCTCCAGCCAAATCTCCCAATGGAGATTCTCCCGGTTGTGGTATAGGAAGAGGGCATCCCACTGCTCCAACCATATGTGATGGTACCAGGATTTACCGGACCCTTTTGGGTCCGTCGGCTCCTGAACCGCCGCTGCTGCCCCTCTTCCATGGCTGGCTTGAGCCGTGCTACTTTCTGGCGGTCTGTAGGTCTTTGATACTTAGGCTGGAAAAACAGTATGCTGCTCTCTGGTAGACTGGAATGGCTAGTCAGTTTAGCTTCTGAAGAACCCCATTTGAGGTTTCCAGTGGCCCTACTCCAGAAGATCAGCGAGGCAAGCAAAGTCACTCTTTCAGGGCATAAGTTTAAGGTTGAAGTCTCCATGGCTATGACTCATTCTACCACCTCAGAAAATGGGTTGAGGCCATAAAAGGCAAGCCGGACTTTCACAGCTTGGGTGAAATTATCCTCAGGCTCTATATGGCTCTCCCCCGATCCTGTGCTGGACTGCAGGTTGCAGGGCCTGAGGCTTCAACAGGTAGACAGTATATCTGAGCTGCCACTTGATTCACCGTCTCTGGCAGCTAGGGTTTCTATTAGTGTGGATCGCTTCAGCTGCTTGTAGACCTCCTCCATGCATCTGACACTGGCTCCAGCCAAACCGCCCAATGGAGATTCTCCCAGTGGTGGTTTATACGAAGAGGGCATCCCACTGCTACAACCATATGTGACGGTACCAGGATTTACCGGACCCTTTTGGGGCCGTCGGCTCCTGAACCGCCGCTTCTGCTGCTGTTCCTCTTCCATGGCTGGCTGGAGCCCTGCTACTTTCTGGAGGTCTTGGATACTTAGGATGGAAAAACGGAATGCTGGTCTCTGGTAGACTGGCAGGGCTACTCAATTTAGCTGCTGAAGAATCACAGTTGAGGTTTCCAGTGGCCCTACTCCAGAAGACCAGAGAGGCAAGCAAAGTCGCTCTTGCAGTGGCTAAGGTTAGAATCACCATGGCTTTGACTCATTCTACCCCCTCAGAAATTGGGTTGAGACCATAAAAGGTAAGCCGGATTTTCAAAGCTTTGGTGAAAGTATCCTCGGGCTCTATATGGCTCTCACCCCGATCCTGTGCTGCACTGTAGGCTTGCAGGGCCTGCGGCTCCAACAGATAGACAGTCCATCTGAACTGCTATTTGATTCCCCCCTCTGGCAGCTAAGTTATCTATTAGAGTGGATCGTTTCACCTGCTTGTAGACCTCCTCCATATATCTGACACTGGCTCCAGCCGAACCACTGGATGGAGATTCTCCCAGTGGTGTTTTATAGGAAGAGGGCATCCCACTTCTACAACCATATGTCAAGGTACCAGGATTTACCAGACCCTTTTAGGGTTGTCGGCTCCTGAACTGCCGCTGCTGTCCCTCTTCCATGGCTGGCTGGAGCCATGCTACTTTCTGGTGGTCTGGAGGTCCCGGACACTCGGGCTGGACAAACAGGATGCTGCTCTCTGGTAAACTGGAAGGGCTAGTCAATTTAGTTTCTGAAGACCCCCAGTTGAGGTTTCCAGTGGTCCTACAACAGAAGACAAGCAAGGCAAGCAAAGTCGCTCTTGAGGTGGCTAAGGTTAGACTCACCATGGTTATGACTCATTCTACCACCTCAGAAGATGGGTTGGGGCCATAAAAGGCAACCCGGATTTTCACATCTCGGGTGAAAGTATCCTCAGGCTCTATATGGCTCTCCCCCGATCCTGTGCTGGTCTGCAGGCTTACAGGATCTGAGGCTCCAACAGATAGACAGTACATCTGAGCTGCCACTTCATTCACCGCCTCTGGCAGCTAGGGATTCTATTAATGTGGATCACTTCAGCTGCTTGTAGACCTCCTCAATACATCTGCCTCTGGCTCCAGCCAAATCTCCTGATGGAGATCCTCCCGTTGGTGGTTTATAGGAAGAGGGTATCCCACTGCTGCAACCATATGTGACGGTACCAGGATTTACCGGACCCTTTTGGGGTCGTCGGCTCCTGAACCGCCGCTGCTCCTGCTGTCCCTCTTCCATGGCTGGCTGGAGCCCTGACACATTCTGGCAGTCCTGGACACTCAGGCTGGAAAAACAGGATGTTCCTCTCTGGTACACTGGCCGGGCTAGTCAATCTGGCTTTGGAAGAACCCCAGTTGAGGTTTCCAGTGGCCCTACTCCAGAAGACCGGCGAGGCAAGCAAAGTCACACTTGCAGTGGCTAAGGTGAGACTTGTTACACTTGACCAATCAGAGAATGACCTACATTTCCACACACTCTAATACGATTACAAATTAGAGCTTAGAAAAGGGGCATTCTAAATGGACCACAATAACCTTACCTGATTGGTCAAGGAAGCAGAGGTGGAATCACTGCAAATTCCAAACATTCCTTAGCAGAAGTTACACAGACAAGGAGTATACTTTAAAAAAGCCAGAGTGCTGAGCATAACAGTAATTTTCTCTGCACTCTGGTTCCTCATTGCAACCACCCTTTTCAGGACTTACAGTATAACACCACACACAATTACATTGTCACACAATGTACAACAGAGTCACCAAATGTTATCATCCTAAATCTGTCTGTCTGGTTACACCACTTTATGTCTTTTTTGTCTTCTCTATAAAAATGAAAACATATTTAATATCAAAATGACATGTGTCTTGAGTACCCTGTAAACATATATATCCTTCAATTACAACCCTATGGGAAATCAAACCTCCTTGACCAGGTCCTTAGTGGGTTAATATTTAATAGAAATGTGCATTAAAATTGCTTACTCACAACACAAAGGGAATTCGAAAAAAGTTACTGAATTTTATATTACATTGCCTATGTAACGTCTGACATTGAATAGATACAGTTCATGCATTTAGAGGAAAAAAATATATTACATTGTTCCACACACACATGTATAAATAAATCATCTAAAACATATTACTTACAATCAGAGCCCAGAAAATATAATTTCATACCAGAGGATTTACTTTTTTCTCCTCTTCTCCCTATATAAAAAAAACAACAATTAATATAAATGATATGTCTCTTACAGAGCCTGTACATATACAACAAGCTAAATTATAGTGCTTGGAAAATCAACATTTTAATATTCAATATTAATGTGTAATGATTCTTGAGTACCATATAATACATATAAATCCTGACACACAGTACCATGGAGAAATAAAAATCTGGTTCCTTAACTATTACATTTTACATGGAATGTCTACCATTTAGGAGATATTTCACTAACAGGTTTGAAGGAAAACATAAATAACACTAAAAAGGTATGTTCCATGTAATTAGAGAACCCTCTTAAATAGAATATTCTTGCAATCAAAATCAAATTTAATTTGAAACCAGTTTATTCCTCTTTTTTCTTGTTTTCTCTCTAAAAAAAAAATCTATTTAATGTCAAAATGACGTCTCTTGAGTACTCTGTAAATATATAATCCCTTCAATTTCAACTCTAAGGGAAATCAAAACCCCTGGAGCACAGGGTCTTTAATGGGTTAATATTTAATACAAATGTGCTGTCTTTCTAAAATACTATATAATACATTAAAATTGCAGACTTAAAGGGCCCTGGTACCTGGACCCCTCTAGAGGTGATCTTAGATTCTGTGGGTGGGACCGGACATGGGCAGGGCCTGCTTCATTAGGTTCCAAATATTTGTAAGCCAATTTGGCTGCTTACTTCAACATAGCTGGATCATGGCCCCTTACCTAATCAAGAACATCAGGAGACGAATGTTGAAAGAATTGCTCCAGTAGGAACAGCTGCCGACAATCCTCCTAGTTCTTGCATTGCAGCCAAATAGCCAGTTGGCACAAGCACGTTCCACACAATCAGCATATAAGTCCTGTTCCCGCAGCTGGGTACCCTGAATCTTCCGCCTGTAGGCATCTGGGGTAACTGAGTACTGCGTAAGCAGGCAACGTTTCACCTCGGCATAATTACAGCTGACTTCATCAGGAAAGGCTCGATATGCCTAGGCTGCATGTCCAATCAGCTTGCCCAACAGAATTGTTACCCATTCTCCCTGATCAACCTCATGAAGGGAACACTGCCTCTCAAAATCTTGCAGGTACCCAACTTTGTCACAGTTGCTCTCCTCAAACATCTTGAAGGTTTGATGAGGCAGTTTGCCATTCCTGGAGCCACCGGTCCATGGAGATTCTGTCTCCCAGGCCTCTTCCCAGTTCTGCAATCCTCAGACTTTCATCACTTTCTGTGGCCTTCTGTTGGTCCTGACTCACCATGGCTATGACTCTATCTACGACTTCATAAAATAGGTTGGGGCCATAAAAGGGAAGCCAGATTTTCACAGCTCGGGTGAAAGTATCCTCGGGCTCTATATGGCTCTCCCCCGATCCTGTGCTGGTCTGCAGGCTTACAGGGCTGTAGCTCCAACAGACAGACAGTCCATCAGAACCTCCACTTGCCATTCCGCCTCTGGTAGCTAGGGTTTCTATTAGTGTGGATCACATCAGCTCCTTGTAGACCTCCTCCATACATTTGCCAATGGATCCAGCAAAATCTCTGGGCTGGCTGGAGCCCTGCTACTTTCTGGCGGTCTGGAGGTCTTGGATACTAAGGAAGGAAAAACAGGATGCTGTTCTCTGGTAGACTGGCAGGGCTAGTCAATTTAGCTTCTGAAGAATCCCAGTTGAGGTTTCCAGTGGCCCTATGCCAGAAGACCAGCAAGGCAAGCAAAGTAGCTATTGCAGTAGCTATGGTTACACTCACCATGGCTATGACTCATTCTACCACCTCTGAGGATGGGTTGTGGCCATAAAAGGCAAGCCAGATTGTCACAGCTTTGGTGAAAGTATCCTCGGGCTCTATATGGCTCTCCCCCGATCCTGTGCTGGATTACAGGCTTCCAGGGCCTGCGGCTCCAACAGATAGACAGTTCATCTGAACTGCCACTAGCTTCTCTGCCTCTGGCAGCTAGGGTTTCAATTAGTGTGGATCACATCAGCTCCTTGTAGACCTCCTCCATACATTTGACACTGGCTCCAGCCAAATCTCCCAATGGAGATTCTCCCGGTTGTGGTATAGGAAGAGGGCATCCCACTGCTCCAACCATATGTGATGGTACCAGGATTTACCGGACCCTTTTGGGTCCGTCGGCTCCTGAACCGCCACTGCTGCCCCTCTTCCATGGCTGGCTGGAGCCGTGCTACTTTCTGGCGGTCTGGAGGTCTTTGATACTTAGGCTGGAAAAACAGTATGCTGCTCTCTGGTAGACTGTAATGGCTAGTCAGTTTAGCTTCTGAAGAACCCCATTTGAGGTTTCCAGTGGCCCTACTCCAGAAGACCAGCGAGGCAAGCAAAGTCACTCTTTCAGGGCATAAGTTTAAGGTTGAAGTCTCCATGGCTATGACTCATTCTACCACCTCAGAAGATGGCTTGAGGCCATAAAAGGCAAGCCGGACTTTCACAGCTTGGGTGAAATTATCCTCAGGCTCTATATGGCTCTCCCCCGATCCTGTGCTGGACTGCAGGTTGCAGGGCCTGAGGCTCCAACAGATAGACAGTATATCTGAGCTGCCACTTGATTCACCGTCTCTGGCAGCTAGGGTTTCTATTAGTGTGGATCGCTTCAGCTGCTTGTAGACCTCCTCCATGCATCTGACACTGGCTCCAGCCAAACCGCCCAATGGAGATTCTCCCAGTGGTGGTTTATACGAAGAGGGCATCCCACTGCTACAACCATATGTGACGGTACCAGGATTTACCGGACCCTTTTGGGGCCGTCGGCTCCTGAACCGCCGCTGCTGCTGCTGTTCCTCTTCCATGGCTGGCTGGAGCCCTGCTACTTTCTGGAGGTCTTGGATACTCAGGATGGAAAAACGGAATGCTGGTCTCTGGTAGACTGGCAGGGCTACTCAATTTAGCTGCTGAAGAATCACAGTTGAGGTTTCCAGTGGCCCTACTCCAGAAGACCAGAGAGGCAAGCAAAGTCGCTCTTGCAGTGGCTAAGGTTAGAATCACCATGGCTTTGACTCATTCTACCCCCTCAGAAATTGGGTTGAGACCATAAAAGGCAAGCCGGATTTTCAAAGCTTTGGTGAAAGTATCCTCGGGCTCTATATGGCTCTCACCCCGATCCTGTGCTGCACTGTAGGCTTGCAGGGCCTGCGGCTCCAACAGATAGACAGTCCATCTGAACTGCTACTTGATTCCCCCCTCTGGCAGCTAAGTTATCTATTAGAGTGGATCGTTTCAACTGCTTGTAGACCTCCTCCATATATCTGACACTGGCTCCAGCCGAACCACTGGATGGAGATTCTCCCAGTGGTGTTTTATAGGAAGAGGGCATCCCACTGCTACAACCATATGTCAAGGTACCAGGATTTACCAGACCCTTTTAGGGTTGTCGGCTCCTGAACTGCCGCTGCTGTCCCTCTTCCATGGCTGGCTGGAGCCATGCTACTTTCTGGTGGTCTGGAGGTCCCGGACACTCGGGCTGGACAAACAGGATGCTGCTCTCTGGTAAACTGGAAGGGCTAGTCAATTTAGTTTCTGAAGACCCCCAGTTGAGGTTTCCAGTGGTCCTACAACAGAAGACAAGCAAGGCAAGCAAAGTCGCTCTTGAGGTGGCTAAGGTTAGACTCACCATGGTTATGACTCATTCTACCACCTCAGAAGATGGGTTGGGGCCATAAAAGGCAACCCGGATTTTCACATCTCGGGTGAAAGTATCCTCAGACTCTATATGGCTCTCCCCCGATCCTGTGCTGGTCTGCAGGCTTACAGGATCTGAGGCTCCAACAGATAGACAGTACATCTGAGCTGCCACTTCATTCACTGCCTCTGGCAGCTAGGGATTCTATTAATGTGGATCACTTCAGCTGCTTGTAGACCTCCTCAATACATCTGCCTCTGGCTCCAGCCAAATCTCCTGATGGAGATCCTCCCGTTGGTGGTTTATAGGAAGAGGGTATCCCACTGCTACAACCATATGTGACGGTACCAGGATTTACCTGACCCTTTTGGGGTCGTCGGCTCCTGAACCGCCGCTGCTCCTGCTGTCCCTCTTCCATGGCTGGCTGGAGCCCTGACATATTCTGGCAGTCCTGGACACTCAGGCTGGAAAAACAGGATGTTCCTCTCTGGTACACTGGCCGGGCTAGTCAATCTGGCTTTGGAAGAACCCCAGTTGAGGTTTCCAGTGGCCCTACTCCAGAAGACCGGCGAGGCAAGCAAAGTCACACTTGCAGTGGCTAAGGTGAGACTTGTTACACTTGACCAATCAGAGAATGACCTACATTTCCACACACTCTAATACGATTACAAATTAGAGCTTAGAAAAGGGGCATTCTAAATGGACCACAATAACCTTACCTGATTGGTCAAGGAAGCAGAGGTGGAATCACTGCAAATTCCAAACATTCCTTAGCACAAGTTACACAGACAAGGAGTATACTTTAAAAAAGCCAGAGTGCTGAGCATAACAGTAATTTTTTCTGCACTCTGGTTCTTCATTGCAAACACCCTTTTCAGGACTTACAGTATAACACCACACACAATTACATTGTCACACAATGTACAACAGAGTCACCAAATGTTATCATTCTAAATCTGTCTGTCTGGTTACACCACTTTATGTCTTTTTTGTCTTCTCTATAAAAATGAAAACATATTTAATATCAAAATGACATGTGTCTTGAGTACCCTGTAAACATATATATCCTTCAATTACAACCCTATGGGAAATCAAACCTCCTTGACCAGGTCCTTAGTGGGTTAATATTTAATAGAAATGTGCATTAAAATTGCTTACTCACAACACAAAGGGAATTCGAAAAAAGTTACTGAATTTTATATTACATTGCCTATGTAACGTCTGACATTGAATAGATACAGTTCATGCATTTAGAGGAAAAAAATATATTACATTGTTCCACACACACATGTATAAATAAATCATCTAAAACATATTACTTACAATCAGAGCCCAGAAAATATAATTTCATACCAGAGGATTTACTTTTTTCTCCTCTTCTCCCTATATAAAAAAAACAACAATTAATATAAATGATATGTCTCTTACAGAGCCTGTACATATACAACAAGCTAAATTATAGTGCTTGGAAAATCAACATTTTAATATTCAATATTAATGTGTAATGATTCTTGAGTACCATATAATACATATAAATCCTGACACACAGTACCATGGAGAAATAAAAATCTGGTTCCTTAACTATTACATTTTACATGGAATGTCTACCATTTAGGAGATATTTCACTAACAGGTTTGAAGGAAAACATAAATAACACTAAAAAGGTATGTTCCATGTAATTAGAGAACCCTCTTAAATAGAATATTCTTGCAATCAAAATCAAATTTAATTTGAAACCAGTTTATTCCTCTTTTTTCTTGTTTTCTCTCTAAAAAAAAAATCTATTTAATGTCAAAATGACGTCTCTTGAGTACTCTGTAAATATATAATCCCTTCAATTTCAACTCTAAGGGAAATCAAAACCCCTGGAGAACAGGGTCTTTAATGGGTTAATATTTAATACAAATGTGCTGTCTTTCGAAAATACTATATAATACATTAAAATTGCAGACTTAAAGGGCCCTGGTACCTGGACCCCTCTAGAGGTGATCTTAGATTCTGTGGGTGGGACCGGACATGGGCAGGGCCTGCTTCATTGGGTTCCAAATATTTGTAAGCCAATTTGGCTGCTTACTTCAACATAGCTGGATCATGGCCCCTTACCTAACAAGAACATCAGGAGACGAATGTTGAAAGAATTGCTCCAGTAGGAACAGCTGCCGACAATCCTCCTAGTTCTAGCATTGCAGCCAAATAGCCAGTTGGCACAAGCACGTTCCACCCAATCAGCATATAAGTCCTGTTCCCGCAGCTGGGTACCCTGAATCTTCCGCCTGTAGGAATCTGGGGTAACTGAGTACTGCGTAAGCAGGCAACGTTTCACCTCGGCATAATTACAGCTGACTTCATCAGGAAAGGCTCGATATGCCTAGGCTGCATGTCCAATCAGCTTGCCCAACAGAATTGTTACCCATTCTCCCTGATCAACCTCATGAAGGGAACACTGCCTCTCAAAATCTTGCAGGTACCCAACTTTGTCACAGTTGTTCTCCTCAAACATCTTGAAGGTTTGATGAGGCAGTTTGCCATTCCTGGACCCACCGGTCCATGGAGATTCTGTCTCCCAGGCCTCTTCCCAGTTCTGCAATCCTCAGACTTTCATCACTTTCTGTGGCCTTCTGTTGGTCCTGACTCACCATGGCTATGACTCTATCTACGACTTCATAAAATAGGTTGGGGCCATAAAAGGGAAGCCGGATTTTCACAGCTCGGGTGAAAGTATCCTCGGGCTCTATATGGCTCTCCCCTGATCCTGTGCTAGTCTGCAGGCATACAGGGCTGTAGCTCCAACAGACAGACAGTCCATCAGAACCTCCACTTGCTATTCCGCCTCTGGTAGCTAGGGTTTCTATTAGTGCGGATCACATCAGCTCCTTGTAGACCTCCTCCATACATTTGCCAATGGATCCAGCAAAATCTCTGGGCTGGCTGGAGCCCTGCTACTTTCTGGCGGTCTGGAGGTCTTGGATACTAAGGAAGGAAAAACAGGATGCTGTTCTCTGGCAGACTGGCAGGGCTAGTCAATTTAGCTTCTGAAGAATCCCAGTTGAGGTTTCCAGTGGCCCTATGCCAGAAGACCAGCAAGGCAAGCAAAGTAGCTATGGTTACACTCACCATGGCTATGACTCATTCTACCACCTCTGAGGATGGGTTGTGGCCATAAAAGGCAAGCCGGATTGTCACAGCTTTGGTGAAAGTATCCGCGGGCTCTATATGGCTCTCCCCCGATCCTGTGCTGGATTACAGGCTTCCAGGGCCTGCGGCTCCAACAGATAGACAGTTCATCTGAACTGCCACTAGCTTCTCTGCCTCTGGCAGCTAGGGTTTCAATTAGTGTGGATCACATCAGCTCCTTGTAGACCTCCTCCATACATTTGACACTGGCTCCAGCCAAATCTCCCAATGGAGATTCTCCCGGTTGTGGTATAGGAAGAGGGCATCCCACTGCTCCAACCATATGTGATGGTACCAGGATTTACCGGACCCTTTTGGGTCCGTCGACTCCTGAACCGCCGCTGCTGCCCCTCTTCCATGGCTGGCTGGAGCCGTGCTACTTTCTGGCGGTCTTTGATACTTAGGCTGGAAAAACAGTATGCTGCTCTCTGGTAGACTGGAATGGCTAGTCAGTTTAGCTTCTGAAGAACCCCATTTGAGGTTTCCAGTGGCCCTACTCCAGAAGACCAGCGAGGCAAGCAAAGTCACTCTTTCAGGGCATAAGTTTAAGGTTGAAGTCTCCATGGCTATGACTCATTCTACCACCTCAGAAGATGGCTTGAGGCCATAAAAGGCAAGCCAGACTTTCACAGCTTGGGTGAAATTATCCTCAGGCTCTATATGGCTCTCCCCCGATCCTGTGCTGGACTGCAGGTTGCAGGGCCTGAGGCTCCAACAGATAGACAGTATATCTGAGCTGCCACTTGATTCACCGTCTCTGGCAGCTAGGGTTTCTATTAGTGTGGATCGCTTCAGCTGCTTGTAGAGCTCCTCCATGCATCTGACACTGGCTCCAGCCAAACCGCCCAATGGAGATTCTCCCAGTGGTGGTTTATACGAAGAGGGCATCCCACTGCTACAACCATATGTGACGGTACCAGGATTTACCGGACCCTTTTGGGGCCGTCGGCTCCTGAACCGCCGCTGCTGCTGCTGTTCCTCTTCCATGGCTGGCTGGAGCCCTGCTACTTTCTGGAGGTCTTGGATACTCAGGATGGAAAAACGGAATGCTGGTCTCTGGTAGACTGGCAGGGCTACTCAATTTAGCTGCTGAAGAATCACAGTTGAGGTTTCCAGTGGCCCTACTCCAGAAGACCAGAGAGGCAAGCAAAGTCGCTCTTGCAGTGGCTAAGGTTAGAATCACCATGGCTTTGACTCATTCTACCCCCTCAGAAATTGGGTTGAGACCATAAAAGGCAAGCCGGATTTTCAAAGCTTTGGTGAAAGTATCCTCGGGCTCTATATGGCTCTCACCCCGATCCTGTGCTGCACTGTAGGCTTGCAGGGCCTGCGGCTCCAACAGATAGACAGTCCATCTGAACTGCTACTTGATTCCCCCCTCTGGCAGCTAAGTTATCTATTAGAGTGGATCGTTTCAGCTGCTTGTAGACCTCCTCCATATATCTGACACTGGCTCCAGCCGCACCACTGGATGGAGATTCTCCCAGTGGTGTTTTATAGGAAGAGGGCATCCCACTGCTACAACCATATGTCAAGGTACCAGGATTTACCAGACCCTTTTAGGGTTGTCGGCTCCTGAACTGCCGCTGCTGTCCCTCTTCCATGGCTGGCTGGAGCCATGCTACTTTCTGGTGGTCTGGAGGTCCCGGACACTCGGGCTGGACAAACAGGATGCTGCTCTCTGGTAAACTGGAAGGGCTAGTCAATTTAGTTTCTGAAGACCCCCAGTTGAGGTTTCCAGTGGTCCTACAACAGAAGACAAGCAAGGCAAGCAAAGTCGCTCTTGAGGTGGCTAAGGTTAGACTCACCATGGTTATGACTCATTCTACCACCTCAGAAGATGGGTTGGGGCCATAAAAGGCAACCCGGATTTTCACATCTCGGGTGAAAGTATCCTCAGGCTCTATATGGCTCTCCCCCGATCCTGTGCTGGTCTGCAGGCTTACAGGATCTGAGGCTCCAACAGATAGACAGTACATCTGAGCTGCCACTTCATTCACCGCCTCTGGCAGCTAGGGATTCTATTAATGTGGATCACTTCAGCTGCTTGTAGACCTCCTCAATACATCTGCCTCTGGCTCCAGCCAAATCTCCTGATGGAGATCCTCCCGTTGGTGGTTTATAGGAAGAGGGTATCCCACTGCTGCAACCATATGTGACGGTACCAGGATTTACCGGACCCTTTTGGGGTCGTCGGCTCCTGAACCGCCGCTGCTGCTGCTGTTCCTCTTCCATGGCTGGCTGGAGCCCTGACACATTCTGGCAGTCCTGGACACTCAGGCTGGAAAAACAGGATGTTCCTCTCTGGTACACTGGCCGGGCTAGTCAATCTGGCTTTGGAAGAACCCCAGTTGAGGTTTCCAGTGGCCCTACTCCAGAAGACCGGCGAGGCAAGCAAAGTCACACTTGCAGTGGCTAAGGTGAGACTTGTTACACTTGACCAATCAGAGAATGACCTACATTTCCACACACTCTAATACGATTACAAATTAGAGCTTAGAAAAGGGGCATTCTAAATGGACCACAATAACCTTACCTGATTGGTCAAGGAAGCAGAGGTGGAATCACTGCAAATTCCAAACATTCCTTAGCACAAGTTACACAGACAAGGAGTATACTTTAAAAAAGCCAGAGTGCTGAGCATAACAGTAATTTTCTCTGCACTCTGGTTCCTCATTGCAACCACCCTTTTCAGGACTTACAGTATAACACCACACACAATTACATTGTCACACAATGTACAACAGAGTCACCAAATGTTATCATCCTAAATATGTCTGTCTGGTTACACCACTTTATGTCTTTTTTGTCTTCTCTATAAAAATGAAAACATATTTAATATCAAAATGACATGTGTCTTGAGTACCCTGTAAACATATATATCCTTCAATTACAACCCTATGGGAAATCAAACCTCCTTGACCAGGTCCTTAGTGGGTTAATATTTAATAGAAATGTGCATTAAAATTGCTTACTCACAACACAAAGGGAATTCGAAAAAAGTTACTGAATTTTATATTACATTGCCTATGTAACGTCTGACATTGAATAGATACAGTTCATGCATTTAGAGGAAAAAAATATATTACATTGTTCCACACACACATGTATAAATAAATCATCTAAAACATATTACTTACAATCAGAGCCCAGAAAATATAATTTCATACCAGAGGATTTACTTTTTTCTCCTCTTCTCCCTATATAAAAAAAACAACAATTAATATAAATGATATGTCTCTTACAGAGCCTGTACATATACAACAAGCTAAATTATAGTGCTTGGAAAATCAACATTTTAATATTCAATATTAATGTGTAATGATTCTTGAGTACCATATAATACATATAAATCCTGACACACAGTACCATGGAGAAATAAAAATCTGGTTCCTTAACTATTACATTTTACATGGAATGTCTACCATTTAGGAGATATTTCACTAACAGGCTTGAAGGAAAACATAAATAACACTAAAAAGGTATGTTCCATGTACTTAGAGAACCCTCTTAAATAGAATATTCTTGCAATCAAAATCAAATTTAATTTGAAACCAGTTTATTCCTCTTTTTTCTTGTTTTCTCTCTAAATAAAAAATCTATTTAATGTCAAAATGACGTCTCTTGAGTACTCTGTAAATATATAATCCCTTCAATTTCAACTCTAAGGGAAATCAAAACCCCTGGAGCACAGGGTCTTTAATGGGTTAATATTTAATACAAATGTGCTATCTTTCTAAAATACTATATAATACATTAAAATTGCAGACTTAAAGGGCCCTGGTACCTGGACCCCTCTAGAGGTGATCTTAGATTCTGTGGGTGGGACCGGACATGGGCAGGGCCTGCTTCATTGGATTCCAAATATTTGTAAGCCAATTTGGCTGCTTACTTCAACATAGCTGGATCATGGCCCCTTACCTAATCAAGAACATCAGGAGACGAATGTTGAAAGAATTGCTCCAGTAGGAACAGCTGCCGACAATCCTCCTAGTTCTTGCATTGCAGCCAAATAGCCAGTTGGCACAAGCACGTTCCACCCAATCAGCATATAAGTCCTGTTCCCGCAGCTGGGTACCCTGAATCTTCCGCCTGTAGGCATCTGGGGTAACTGAGTACTGCGTAAGCAGGCAACGTTTCACCTCGGCATAATTACAGCTGACTTCATCAGGAAAGGCTCGATATGCCTAGGCTGCATGTCCAATCAGCTTGCCCAACAGAATTGTTACCCATTCTCCCTGATCAACCTCATGAAGGGAACACTGCCTCTCAAAATCTTGCAGGTACCCAACTTTGTCACAGTTGCTCTCCTCAAACATCTTGAAGGTTTGATGAGGCAGTTTGCCATTCCTGGACCCACCGGTCCATGGAGATTCTGTCTCCAAGGCCTCTTCCCAGTTCTGCAATCCTCAGACTTTCATCACTTTCTGTGGCCTTCTGTTGGTCCTGACTCACCATGGCTATGACTCTATCTACGACTTCATAAAATAGGTTGGGGCCATAAAAGGGAAGCCGGATTTTACACAGCTCGGGTGAAAGTATCCTCGGGCTCTATATGGCTCTCCCCCGATCCTGTGCTGGTCTGCAGGCTTACAGGGCTGTAGCTCCAACAGACAGACAGTCCATCAGAACCTCCACTTGCTATTCCGCCTCTGGTAGCTAGGGTTTCTATTAGTGTGGATCACATCAGCTCCTTGTAGACCTCCTCCATACATTTGCCAATGGATCCAGCAAAATCTCTGGGCTGGCTGGAGCCCTGCTACTTTCTGGCGGTCTGGAGGTCTTGGATACTAAGGAAGGAAAAACAGGATGCTGTTCTCTGGTAGACTGGCAGGGCTAGTCAATTTAGCTTCTGAAGAATCCCAGTTGAGGTTTCCAGTGGCCCTATGCCAGAAGACCAGCAAGGCAAGCAAAGTAGCTATTGCAGTAGCTATGGTTACACTCACCATGGCTATGACTCATTCTACCACCTCTGAGGATGGGTTGTGGCCATAAAAGGCAAGCCGGATTGTCACAGCTTTGTTGAAAGTATCCTCGGGCTCTATATGGCTCTCCCCCGATCCTGTGCTGGATTACAGGCTTCCAGGGCCTGCGGCTCCAACAGATAGACAGTTCATCTGAACTGCCACTAGCTTCTCTGCCTCTGGCAGCTAGGGTTTCAATTAGTGTGGATCACATCAGCTCCTTGTAGACCTCCTCCATACATTTGACACTGGCTCCAGCCAAATCTCCCAATGGAGATTCTCCCGGTTGTGGTATAGGAAGAGGGCATCCCACTGCTCCAACCATATGTGATGGTACCAGGATTTACCGGACCCTTTTGGGTCCGTCGGCTCCTGAACCGCCGCTGCTGCCCCTTTTCCATGGCTGGCTGGAGCCGTGCTACTTTCTGGCGGTCTGGAGGTCTTTGATACTTAGGCTGGAAAAACAGTATGCTGCTCTCTGGTAGACTGGAATGGCTAGTCAGTTTAGCTTCTGAAGAACCCCATTTGAGGTTTCCAGTGGCCCTACTCCAGAAGACCAGCGAGGCAAGCAAAGTCACTCTTTCAGGGCATAAGTTTAAGGTTGAAGTCTCCATGGCTATGACTCATTCTACCACCTCAGAAGATGGGTTGAGGCCATAAAAGGCAAGCCGGACTTTCACAGCTTGGGTGAAATTATCCTCAGGCTCTATATGGCTCTCCCCCGATCCTGTGCTGCACTGCAGGTTGCAGGGCCTGAGGCTCCAACAGATAGACAGTATATCTGAGCTGCCACTTGATTCACCGTCTCTGGCAGGTAGGGTTTCTATTAGTGTGGATCGCTTCAGCTGCTTGTAGACCTCCTCCATGCATCTGACACTGGCTCCAGCCAAAACCGCCCAATGGAGATTCTCCCAGTGGTGGTTTATACGAAGAGGGCATCCCACTGCTACAACCATATGTGACGGTACCAGGATTTACCGGACCCTTTTGGGGCCGTCGGCTCCTGAACCGCCGCTTCTGCTGCTGTTCCTCTTCCATGGCTGGCTGGAGCCCTGCTACTTTCTGGAGGTCTTGGATACTCAGGATGGAAAAACGGAATGCTGGTCTCTGGTAGACTGGCAGGGCTACTCAATTTAGCTGCTGAAGAATCACAGTTGAGGTTTCCAGTGGCCCTACTCCAGAAGACCAGAGAGGCAAGCAAAGTCGCTCTTGCAGTGGCTAAGGTTAGAATCACCATGGCTTTGACTCATTCTACCCCCTCAGAAATTGGGTTGAGACCATAAAAGGCAAGCCGGATTTTCAAAGCTTTGGTGAAAGTATCCTCGGGCTCTATATGGCTCTCACCCCGATCCTGTGCTGCACTGTAGGCTTGCAGGGCCTGCGGCTCCAACAGATAGACAGTCCATCTGAACTGCTACTTGATTCCCCCCTCTGGCAGCTAAGTTATCTATTAGAGTGGATCGTTTCAGCTGCTTGTAGACCTTCTCCATATATCTGACACTGGCTCCAGCCGAACCACTGGATGGAGATTCTCCCAGTGGTGTTTTTTAGGAAGAGGGCATCCCACTGCTACAACCATATGTCAAGGTACCAGGATTTACCAGACCCTTTTAGGGTTGTCGGCTCCTGAACTGCCGCTGCTGTCCCTCTTCCATGGCTGGCTGGAGCCATGCTACATTCTGGTGGTCTGGAGGTCCCGGACACTCGGGCTGGACAAACAGGATGCTGCTCTCTGGTAAACTGGAAGGGCTAGTCAATTTAGTTTCTGAAGACCCCCAGTTGAGTTTTCCAGTGGTCCTACAACAGAAGACAAGCAAGGCAAGCAAAGTCGCTCTTGAGGTGGCTAAGGTTAGACTCACCATGGTTATGACTCATTCTACCACCTCAGAAGATGGGTTGGGGCCATAAAAGGCAACCCGGATTTTCACATCTCGGGTGAAAGTATCCTCAGGCTCTATATGGCTCTCCCCCGATCCTGTGCTGGTCTGCAGGCTTACAGGATCTGAGACTCCAACAGATAGACAGTACATCTGAGCTGCCACTTCATTCACCGCCTCTGGCAGCTAGGGATTCTATTAATGTGGATCACTTCAGCTGCTTGTAGACCTCCTCAATACATCTGCCACTGGCTCCAGCCAAATCTCCTGATGGAGATCCTCCCGTTGGTGGTTTATAGGAAGAGGGTATCCCACTGCTGCAACCATATGTGACGGTACCAGGATTTACCGGACCCTTTTGGGGTCGTCGGCTCCTGAACCGCCGCTGCTCCTGCTGTCCCTCTTCCATGGCTGGCTGGAGCCCTGACACATTCTGGCAGTCCTGGACACTCAGGCTGGAAAAACAGGATGTTCCTCTCTGGTACACTGGCCGGGCTAGGCAATCTGGCTTTGGAAGAACCCCAGTTGAGGTTTCCAGTGGCCCTACTCCAGAAGACCGGCGAGGCAAGCAAAGTCACACTTGCAGTGGCTAAGGTGAGACTTGTTACACTTGACCAATCAGAGAATGACCTACATTTCCACACACTCTAATACGATTACAAATTAGAGCTTAGAAAAGGGGCATTCTAAATGGACCACAATAACCTTACCTGATTGGTCAAGGAAGCAGAGGTGGAATCACTGCAAATTCCAAACATTCCTTAGCAGAAGTTACACAGACAAGGAGTATACTTTAAAAAAGCCAGAGTGCTGAGCATAACAGTAATTTTCTCTGCACTCTGGTTCCTCATTGCAACCACCCTTTTCAGGACTTACAGTATAACACCACACACAATTACATTGTCACACAATGTACAACAGAGTCACCAAATGTTATCATCCTAAATCTGTCTGTCTGGTTACACCACTTTATGTCTTTTTTGTCTTCTCTATAAAAATGAAAACATATTTAATATCAAAATGACATGTGTCTTGAGTACCCTGTAAACATATATATCCTTCAATTACAACCCTATGGGAAATCAAACCTCCTTGACCAGGTCCTTAGTGGGTTAATATTTAATAGAAATGTGCATTAAAATTGCTTACTCACAACACAAAGGGAATTCGAAAAAAGTTACTGAATTTTATACCACATTGCCTATGTAACGTCTGACATTGAATAGATACAGTTCATGCATTTAGAGGAAAAAAATATATTACATTGTTCCACACACACATGTATAAATAAATCATCTAAAACATATTACTTACAATCAGAGCCCAGAAAATATAATTTCATACCAGAGGATTTACTTTTTTCTCCTCTTCTCCCTATATAAAAAAAACAACAATTAATATAAATGATATGTCTCTTACAGAGCCTGTACATATACAACAAGCTAAATTATAGTGCTTGGAAAATCAACATTTTAATATTCAATATTAATGTGTAATGATTCTTGAGTACCATACAATACATATAAATCCTGACACACAGTACCATGGAGAAATAAAAATCTGGTTCCTTAACTATTACATTTTACATGGAATGTCTACTATTTAGGAGATATTTCACTAACAGGTTTGAAGGAAAACATAAATAACACTAAAAAGGTATGTTCCATGTAATTAGAGAACCCTCTTAAATAGAATATTCTTGCAATCAAAATCAAATTTAATTTGAAACCAGTTTATTCCTCTTTTTTCTTGTTTTCTCTCTAAAAAAAAAAATCTATTTAATGTCAAAATGACGTCTCTTGAGTACTCTGTAAATATATAATCCCTTCAATTTCAACTCTAAGGGAAATCAAAACCCCTGGAGCACAGGGTCTTTAATGGGTTAATATTTAATGCAAATGTGCTGTCTTTCTAAAATACTATATAATACATTAAAATTGCAGACTTAAAGGGCCCTGGTACCTGGACCCCTCTAGAGGTGATCTTAGATTCTGTGGGTGGGACCGGACATGGGCAGGGCCTGCTTCATTGGGTTCCAAATATTTGTAAGCCAATTTGGCTGCTTACTTCAACATAGCTGGATCATGGCCCCTTACCTAATCAAGAACATCAGGAGACGAATGTTGAAAGAATTGCTCCAGTAGGAACAGCTGCCGACAATCCTCCTAGTTCTTGCATTGCAGCCAAATAGCCAGTTGGCACAAGCACGTTCCACCCAATCAGCATATAAGTCCTGTTCCCGCAGCTGGGTACCCTGAATCTTCCGCCTGTAGGCATCTGGGGTAACTGAGTACTGCGTAAGCAGGCAACGTTTCACCTCGGCATAATTACAGCTGACTTCATCAGGAAAGGCTCGATATGCCTAGGCTGCATGTCCAATCAGCTTGCCCAACAGAATTGTTACCCATTCTCCCTGATCAACCTCATGAAGGGAACACTGCCTCTCAAAATCTTGCAGGTACCCAACTTTGTCACAGTTGCTCTCCTCAAACATCTTGAAGGTTTGATGAGGCAGTTTGCCATTCCTGGAGCCACCGGTCCATGGAGATTCTGTCTCCAAGGCCTCTTCCCAGTTCTGCAATCCTCAGACTTTCATCACTTTCTGTGGCCTTCTGTTGGTCCTGACTCACCATGGCTATGACTCTATCTACGACTTCATAAAATAGGTTGGGGCCATAAAAGGGAAGCCGGATTTTCACAGCTCGGGTGAAAGTATCCTCGGGCTCTATATGGCTCTCCCCCGATCCTGTGCTGGTCTGCAGGCTTACAGGGCTGTAGCTCCAACAGACAGACAGTCCATCAGAACCTCCACTTGCTATTCCGCCTCTGGTAGCTAGGGTTTCTATTAGTGTGGATCACATCAGCTCCTTGTAGACCTCCTCCATACATTTGCCAATGGATCCAGCAAAATCTCTGGGCTGGCTGGAGCCCTGCTACTTTCTGGCGGTCTGGAGGTCTTGGATACTAAGGAAGGAAAAACAGGATGCTGTTCTCTGGTAGACTGGCAGGGCTAGTCAATTTAGCTTCTGAAGAATCCCAGTTGAGGTTTCCAGTGGCCCTATGCCAGAAGACCAGCAAGGCAAGCAAAGTAGCTATTGCAGTAGCTATGGTTACACTCACCATGGCTATGACTCATTCTACCACCTCTGAGGATGGGTTGTGGCCATAAAAGGCAAGCCGGATTGTCACAGCTTTGGTGAAAGTATCCTCGGGCTCTATATGGCTCTCTCCCGATCCTGTGCTGGATTACAGGCTTCCAGGGCCTGCGGCTCCAACAGATAGACAGTTCATCTGAACTGCCACTAGCTTCTCTGCCTCTGGCAGCTAGGGTTTCAATTAGTGTGGATCACATCAGCTCCTTGTAGACCTCCTCCATACATTTGACACTGGCTCCAGCCAAATCTCCCAATGGAGATTCTCCCGGTTGTGGTATAGGAAGAGGGCATCCCACTGCTCCAACCATATGTGATGGTACCAGGATTTACCGGACCCTTTTGGGTCCGTCGGCTCCTGAACCGCCGCTGCTGCCCCTCTTCCATGGCTGGCTTGAGCCGTGCTACTTTCTGGCGGTCTGTAGGTCTTTGATACTTAGGCTGGAAAAACAGTATGCTGCTCTCTGGTAGACTGGAATGGCTAGTCAGTTTAGCTTCTGAAGAACCCCATTTGAGGTTTCCAGTGGCCCTACTCCAGAAGATCAGCGAGGCAAGCAAAGTCACTCTTTCAGGGCATAAGTTTAAGGTTGAAGTCTCCATGGCTATGACTCATTCTACCACCTCAGAAAATGGGTTGAGGCCATAAAAGGCAAGCCGGACTTTCACAGCTTGGGTGAAATTATCCTCAGGCTCTATATGGCTCTCCCCCGATCCTGTGCTGGACTGCAGGTTGCAGGGCCTGAGGCTTCAACAGGTAGACAGTATATCTGAGCTGCCACTTGATTCACCGTCTCTGGCAGCTAGGGTTTCTATTAGTGTGGATCGCTTCAGCTGCTTGTAGACCTCCTCCATGCATCTGACACTGGCTCCAGCCAAACCGCCCAATGGAGATTCTCCCAGTGGTGGTTTATACGAAGAGGGCATCCCACTGCTACAACCATATGTGACGGTACCAGGATTTACCGGACCCTTTTGGGGCCGTCGGCTCCTGAACCGCCGCTTCTGCTGCTGTTCCTCTTCCATGGCTGGCTGGAGCCCTGCTACTTTCTGGAGGTCTTGGATACTTAGGATGGAAAAACGGAATGCTGGTCTCTGGTAGACTGGCAGGGCTACTCAATTTAGCTGCTGAAGAATCACAGTTGAGGTTTCCAGTGGCCCTACTCCAGAAGACCAGAGAGGCAAGCAAAGTCGCTCTTGCAGTGGCTAAGGTTAGAATCACCATGGCTTTGACTCATTCTACCCCCTCAGAAATTGGGTTGAGACCATAAAAGGTAAGCCGGATTTTCAAAGCTTTGGTGAAAGTATCCTCGGGCTCTATATGGCTCTCACCCCGATCCTGTGCTGCACTGTAGGCTTGCAGGGCCTGCGGCTCCAACAGATAGACAGTCCATCTGAACTGCTATTTGATTCCCCCCTCTGGCAGCTAAGTTATCTATTAGAGTGGATCGTTTCACCTGCTTGTAGACCTCCTCCATATATCTGACACTGGCTCCAGCCGAACCACTGGATGGAGATTCTCCCAGTGGTGTTTTATAGGAAGAGGGCATCCCACTTCTACAACCATATGTCAAGGTACCAGGATTTACCAGACCCTTTTAGGGTTGTCGGCTCCTGAACTGCCGCTGCTGTCCCTCTTCCATGGCTGGCTGGAGCCATGCTACTTTCTGGTGGTCTGGAGGTCCCGGACACTCGGGCTGGACAAACAGGATGCTGCTCTCTGGTAAACTGGAAGGGCTAGTCAATTTAGTTTCTGAAGACCCCCAGTTGAGGTTTCCAGTGGTCCTACAACAGAAGACAAGCAAGGCAAGCAAAGTCGCTCTTGAGGTGGCTAAGGTTAGACTCACCATGGTTATGACTCATTCTACCACCTCAGAAGATGGGTTGGGGCCATAAAAGGCAACCCGGATTTTCACATCTCGGGTGAAAGTATCCTCAGGCTCTATATGGCTCTCCCCCGATCCTGTGCTGGTCTGCAGGCTTACAGGATCTGAGGCTCCAACAGATAGACAGTACATCTGAGCTGCCACTTCATTCACTGCCTCTGGCAGCTAGGGATTCTATTAATGTGGATCACTTCAGCTGCTTGTAGACCTCCTCAATACATCTGCCTCTGGCTCCAGCCAAATCTCCTGATGGAGATCCTCCCGTTGGTGGTTTATAGGAAGAGGGTATCCCACTGCTACAACCATATGTGACGGTACCAGGATTTACCGGACCCTTTTGGGGTCGTCGGCTCCTGAACCGCCGCTGCTCCTGCTGTCCCTCTTCCATGGCTGGCTGGAGCCCTGACACATTCTGGCAGTCCTGGACACTCAGGCTGGAAAAACAGGATGTTCCTCTCTGGTACACTGGCCGGGCTAGTCAATCTGGCTTTGGAAGAACCCCAGTTGAGGTTTCCAGTGGCCCTACTCCAGAAGACCGGCGAGGCAAGCAAAGTCACACTTGCAGTGGCTAAGGTGAGACTTGTTACACTTGACCAATCAGAGAATGACCTACATTTCCACACACTCTAATACGATTACAAATTAGAGCTTAGAAAAGGGGCATTCTAAATGGACCACAATAACCTTACCTGATTGGTCAAGGAAGCAGAGGTGGAATCACTGCAAATTCCAAACATTCCTTAGCAGAAGTTACACAGACAAGGAGTATACTTTAAAAAAGCCAGAGTGCTGAGCATAACAGTAATTTTCTCTGCACTCTGGTTCCTCATTGCAACCACCCTTTTCAGGACTTACAGTATAACACCACACACAATTACATTGTCACACAATGTACAACAGAGTCACCAAATGTTATCATCCTAAATCTGTCTGTCTGGTTACACCACTTTATGTCTTTTTTGTCTTCTCTATAAAAATGAAAACATATTTAATATCAAAATGACATGTGTCTTGAGTACCCTGTAAACATATATATCCTTCAATTACAACCCTATGGGAAATCAAACCTCCTTGACCAGGTCCTTAGTGGGTTAATATTTAATAGAAATGTGCATTAAAATTGCTTACTCACAACACAAAGGGAATTCGAAAAAAGTTACTGAATTTTATATTACATTGCCTATGTAACGTCTGACATTGAATAGATACAGTTCATGCATTTAGAGGAAAAAAATATATTACATTGTTCCACACACACATGTATAAATAAATCATCTAAAACATATTACTTACAATCAGAGCCCAGAAAATATAATTTCATACCAGAGGATTTACTTTTTTCTCCTCTTCTCCCTATATAAAAAAAACAACAATTAATATAAATGATATGTCTCTTACAGAGCCTGTACATATACAACAAGCTAAATTATAGTGCTTGGAAAATCAACATTTTAATATTCAATATTAATGTGTAATGATTCTTGAGTACCATATAATACATATAAATCCTGACACACAGTACCATGGAGAAATAAAAATCTGGTTCCTTAACTATTACATTTTACATGGAATGTCTACCATTTAGGAGATATTTCACTAACAGGTTTGAAGGAAAACATAAATAACACTAAAAAGGTATGTTCCATGTAATTAGAGAACCCTCTTAAATAGAATATTCTTGCAATCAAAATCAAATTTAATTTGAAACCAGTTTATTCCTCTTTTTTCTTGTTTTCTCTCTAAAAAAAAAATCTATTTAATGTCAAAATGACGTCTCTTGAGTACTCTGTAAATATATAATCCCTTCAATTTCAACTCTAAGGGAAATCAAAACCCCTGGAGCACAGGGTCTTTAATGGGTTAATATTTAATACAAATGTGCTGTCTTTCTAAAATACTATATAATACATTAAAATTGCAGACTTAAAGGGCCCTGGTACCTGGACCCCTCTAGAGGTGATCTTAGATTCTGTGGGTGGGACCGGACATGGGCAGGGCCTGCTTCATTAGGTTCCAAATATTTGTAAGCCAATTTGGCTGCTTACTTCAACATAGCTGGATCATGGCCCCTTACCTAATCAAGAACATCAGGAGACGAATGTTGAAAGAATTGCTCCAGTAGGAACAGCTGCCGACAATCCTCCTAGTTCTTGCATTGCAGCCAAATAGCCAGTTGGCACAAGCACGTTCCACACAATCAGCATATAAGTCCTGTTCCCGCAGCTGGGTACCCTGAATCTTCCGCCTGTAGGCATCTGGGGTAACTGAGTACTGCGTAAGCAGGCAACGTTTCACCTCGGCATAATTACAGCTGACTTCATCAGGAAAGGCTCGATATGCCTAGGCTGCATGTCCAATCAGCTTGCCCAACAGAATTGTTACCCATTCTCCCTGATCAACCTCATGAAGGGAACACTGCCTCTCAAAATCTTGCAGGTACCCAACTTTGTCACAGTTGCTCTCCTCAAACATCTTGAAGGTTTGATGAGGCAGTTTGCCATTCCTGGAGCCACCGGTCCATGGAGATTCTGTCTCCCAGGCCTCTTCCCAGTTCTGCAATCCTCAGACTTTCATCACTTTCTGTGGCCTTCTGTTGGTCCTGACTCACCATGGCTATGACTCTATCTACGACTTCATAAAATAGGTTGGGGCCATAAAAGGGAAGCCAGATTTTCACAGCTCGGGTGAAAGTATCCTCGGGCTCTATATGGCTCTCCCCCGATCCTGTGCTGGTCTGCAGGCTTACAGGGCTGTAGCTCCAACAGACAGACAGTCCATCAGAACCTCCACTTGCCATTCCGCCTCTGGTAGCTAGGGTTTCTATTAGTGTGGATCACATCAGCTCCTTGTAGACCTCCTCCATACATTTGCCAATGGATCCAGCAAAATCTCTGGGCTGGCTGGAGCCCTGCTACTTTCTGGCGGTCTGGAGGTCTTGGATACTAA
Source organism: Rhinophrynus dorsalis (assembly GCA_037306005.1). Taxonomy (NCBI): domain Eukaryota; kingdom Metazoa; phylum Chordata; class Amphibia; order Anura; family Rhinophrynidae; genus Rhinophrynus; species Rhinophrynus dorsalis. The sequence continues at coordinate 7,508 of JBBDGT010000051.1, read as the reverse complement.
GGAAGGAAAAACAGGATGCTGTTCTCTGGTAGACTGGCAGGGCTAGTCAATTTAGCTTCTGAAGAATCCCAGTTGAGGTTTCCAGTGGCCCTATGCCAGAAGACCAGCAAGGCAAGCAAAGTAGCTATTGCAGTAGCTATGGTTACACTCACCATGGCTATGACTCATTCTACCACCTCTGAGGATGGGTTGTGGCCATAAAAGGCAAGCCGGATTGTCACAGCTTTGTTGAAAGTATCCTCGGGCTCTATATGGCTCTCCCCCGATCCTGTGCTGGATTACAGGCTTCCAGGGCCTGCGGCTCCAACAGATAGACAGTTCATCTGAACTGCCACTAGCTTCTCTGCCTCTGGCAGCTAGGGTTTCAATTAGTGTGGATCACATCAGCTCCTTGTAGACCTCCTCCATACATTTGACACTGGCTCCAGCCAAATCTCCCAATGGAGATTCTCCCGGTTGTGGTATAGGAAGAGGGCATCCCACTGCTCCAACCATATGTGATGGTACCAGGATTTACCGGACCCTTTTGGGTCCGTCGGCTCCTGAACCGCCGCTGCTGCCCCTTTTCCATGGCTGGCTGGAGCCGTGCTACTTTCTGGCGGTCTGGAGGTCTTTGATACTTAGGCTGGAAAAACAGTATGCTGCTCTCTGGTAGACTGGAATGGCTAGTCAGTTTAGCTTCTGAAGAACCCCATTTGAGGTTTCCAGTGGCCCTACTCCAGAAGACCAGCGAGGCAAGCAAAGTCACTCTTTCAGGGCATAAGTTTAAGGTTGAAGTCTCCATGGCTATGACTCATTCTACCACCTCAGAAGATGGGTTGAGGCCATAAAAGGCAAGCCGGACTTTCACAGCTTGGGTGAAATTATCCTCAGGCTCTATATGGCTCTCCCCCGATCCTGTGCTGCACTGCAGGTTGCAGGGCCTGAGGCTCCAACAGATAGACAGTATATCTGAGCTGCCACTTGATTCACCGTCTCTGGCAGGTAGGGTTTCTATTAGTGTGGATCGCTTCAGCTGCTTGTAGACCTCCTCCATGCATCTGACACTGGCTCCAGCCAAAACCGCCCAATGGAGATTCTCCCAGTGGTGGTTTATACGAAGAGGGCATCCCACTGCTACAACCATATGTGACGGTACCAGGATTTACCGGACCCTTTTGGGGCCGTCGGCTCCTGAACCGCCGCTTCTGCTGCTGTTCCTCTTCCATGGCTGGCTGGAGCCCTGCTACTTTCTGGAGGTCTTGGATACTCAGGATGGAAAAACGGAATGCTGGTCTCTGGTAGACTGGCAGGGCTACTCAATTTAGCTGCTGAAGAATCACAGTTGAGGTTTCCAGTGGCCCTACTCCAGAAGACCAGAGAGGCAAGCAAAGTCGCTCTTGCAGTGGCTAAGGTTAGAATCACCATGGCTTTGACTCATTCTACCCCCTCAGAAATTGGGTTGAGACCATAAAAGGCAAGCCGGATTTTCAAAGCTTTGGTGAAAGTATCCTCGGGCTCTATATGGCTCTCACCCCGATCCTGTGCTGCACTGTAGGCTTGCAGGGCCTGCGGCTCCAACAGATAGACAGTCCATCTGAACTGCTACTTGATTCCCCCCTCTGGCAGCTAAGTTATCTATTAGAGTGGATCGTTTCAGCTGCTTGTAGACCTTCTCCATATATCTGACACTGGCTCCAGCCGAACCACTGGATGGAGATTCTCCCAGTGGTGTTTTTTAGGAAGAGGGCATCCCACTGCTACAACCATATGTCAAGGTACCAGGATTTACCAGACCCTTTTAGGGTTGTCGGCTCCTGAACTGCCGCTGCTGTCCCTCTTCCATGGCTGGCTGGAGCCATGCTACATTCTGGTGGTCTGGAGGTCCCGGACACTCGGGCTGGACAAACAGGATGCTGCTCTCTGGTAAACTGGAAGGGCTAGTCAATTTAGTTTCTGAAGACCCCCAGTTGAGTTTTCCAGTGGTCCTACAACAGAAGACAAGCAAGGCAAGCAAAGTCGCTCTTGAGGTGGCTAAGGTTAGACTCACCATGGTTATGACTCATTCTACCACCTCAGAAGATGGGTTGGGGCCATAAAAGGCAACCCGGATTTTCACATCTCGGGTGAAAGTATCCTCAGGCTCTATATGGCTCTCCCCCGATCCTGTGCTGGTCTGCAGGCTTACAGGATCTGAGACTCCAACAGATAGACAGTACATCTGAGCTGCCACTTCATTCACCGCCTCTGGCAGCTAGGGATTCTATTAATGTGGATCACTTCAGCTGCTTGTAGACCTCCTCAATACATCTGCCACTGGCTCCAGCCAAATCTCCTGATGGAGATCCTCCCGTTGGTGGTTTATAGGAAGAGGGTATCCCACTGCTGCAACCATATGTGACGGTACCAGGATTTACCGGACCCTTTTGGGGTCGTCGGCTCCTGAACCGCCGCTGCTCCTGCTGTCCCTCTTCCATGGCTGGCTGGAGCCCTGACACATTCTGGCAGTCCTGGACACTCAGGCTGGAAAAACAGGATGTTCCTCTCTGGTACACTGGCCGGGCTAGGCAATCTGGCTTTGGAAGAACCCCAGTTGAGGTTTCCAGTGGCCCTACTCCAGAAGACCGGCGAGGCAAGCAAAGTCACACTTGCAGTGGCTAAGGTGAGACTTGTTACACTTGACCAATCAGAGAATGACCTACATTTCCACACACTCTAATACGATTACAAATTAGAGCTTAGAAAAGGGGCATTCTAAATGGACCACAATAACCTTACCTGATTGGTCAAGGAAGCAGAGGTGGAATCACTGCAAATTCCAAACATTCCTTAGCAGAAGTTACACAGACAAGGAGTATACTTTAAAAAAGCCAGAGTGCTGAGCATAACAGTAATTTTCTCTGCACTCTGGTTCCTCATTGCAACCACCCTTTTCAGGACTTACAGTATAACACCACACACAATTACATTGTCACACAATGTACAACAGAGTCACCAAATGTTATCATCCTAAATCTGTCTGTCTGGTTACACCACTTTATGTCTTTTTTGTCTTCTCTATAAAAATGAAAACATATTTAATATCAAAATGACATGTGTCTTGAGTACCCTGTAAACATATATATCCTTCAATTACAACCCTATGGGAAATCAAACCTCCTTGACCAGGTCCTTAGTGGGTTAATATTTAATAGAAATGTGCATTAAAATTGCTTACTCACAACACAAAGGGAATTCGAAAAAAGTTACTGAATTTTATACCACATTGCCTATGTAACGTCTGACATTGAATAGATACAGTTCATGCATTTAGAGGAAAAAAATATATTACATTGTTCCACACACACATGTATAAATAAATCATCTAAAACATATTACTTACAATCAGAGCCCAGAAAATATAATTTCATACCAGAGGATTTACTTTTTTCTCCTCTTCTCCCTATATAAAAAAAACAACAATTAATATAAATGATATGTCTCTTACAGAGCCTGTACATATACAACAAGCTAAATTATAGTGCTTGGAAAATCAACATTTTAATATTCAATATTAATGTGTAATGATTCTTGAGTACCATACAATACATATAAATCCTGACACACAGTACCATGGAGAAATAAAAATCTGGTTCCTTAACTATTACATTTTACATGGAATGTCTACTATTTAGGAGATATTTCACTAACAGGTTTGAAGGAAAACATAAATAACACTAAAAAGGTATGTTCCATGTAATTAGAGAACCCTCTTAAATAGAATATTCTTGCAATCAAAATCAAATTTAATTTGAAACCAGTTTATTCCTCTTTTTTCTTGTTTTCTCTCTAAAAAAAAAAATCTATTTAATGTCAAAATGACGTCTCTTGAGTACTCTGTAAATATATAATCCCTTCAATTTCAACTCTAAGGGAAATCAAAACCCCTGGAGCACAGGGTCTTTAATGGGTTAATATTTAATGCAAATGTGCTGTCTTTCTAAAATACTATATAATACATTAAAATTGCAGACTTAAAGGGCCCTGGTACCTGGACCCCTCTAGAGGTGATCTTAGATTCTGTGGGTGGGACCGGACATGGGCAGGGCCTGCTTCATTGGGTTCCAAATATTTGTAAGCCAATTTGGCTGCTTACTTCAACATAGCTGGATCATGGCCCCTTACCTAATCAAGAACATCAGGAGACGAATGTTGAAAGAATTGCTCCAGTAGGAACAGCTGCCGACAATCCTCCTAGTTCTTGCATTGCAGCCAAATAGCCAGTTGGCACAAGCACGTTCCACCCAATCAGCATATAAGTCCTGTTCCCGCAGCTGGGTACCCTGAATCTTCCGCCTGTAGGCATCTGGGGTAACTGAGTACTGCGTAAGCAGGCAACGTTTCACCTCGGCATAATTACAGCTGACTTCATCAGGAAAGGCTCGATATGCCTAGGCTGCATGTCCAATCAGCTTGCCCAACAGAATTGTTACCCATTCTCCCTGATCAACCTCATGAAGGGAACACTGCCTCTCAAAATCTTGCAGGTACCCAACTTTGTCACAGTTGCTCTCCTCAAACATCTTGAAGGTTTGATGAGGCAGTTTGCCATTCCTGGAGCCACCGGTCCATGGAGATTCTGTCTCCAAGGCCTCTTCCCAGTTCTGCAATCCTCAGACTTTCATCACTTTCTGTGGCCTTCTGTTGGTCCTGACTCACCATGGCTATGACTCTATCTACGACTTCATAAAATAGGTTGGGGCCATAAAAGGGAAGCCGGATTTTCACAGCTCGGGTGAAAGTATCCTCGGGCTCTATATGGCTCTCCCCCGATCCTGTGCTGGTCTGCAGGCTTACAGGGCTGTAGCTCCAACAGACAGACAGTCCATCAGAACCTCCACTTGCTATTCCGCCTCTGGTAGCTAGGGTTTCTATTAGTGTGGATCACATCAGCTCCTTGTAGACCTCCTCCATACATTTGCCAATGGATCCAGCAAAATCTCTGGGCTGGCTGGAGCCCTGCTACTTTCTGGCGGTCTGGAGGTCTTGGATACTAAGGAAGGAAAAACAGGATGCTGTTCTCTGGTAGACTGGCAGGGCTAGTCAATTTAGCTTCTGAAGAATCCCAGTTGAGGTTTCCAGTGGCCCTATGCCAGAAGACCAGCAAGGCAAGCAAAGTAGCTATTGCAGTAGCTATGGTTACACTCACCATGGCTATGACTCATTCTACCACCTCTGAGGATGGGTTGTGGCCATAAAAGGCAAGCCGGATTGTCACAGCTTTGGTGAAAGTATCCTCGGGCTCTATATGGCTCTCTCCCGATCCTGTGCTGGATTACAGGCTTCCAGGGCCTGCGGCTCCAACAGATAGACAGTTCATCTGAACTGCCACTAGCTTCTCTGCCTCTGGCAGCTAGGGTTTCAATTAGTGTGGATCACATCAGCTCCTTGTAGACCTCCTCCATACATTTGACACTGGCTCCAGCCAAATCTCCCAATGGAGATTCTCCCGGTTGTGGTATAGGAAGAGGGCATCCCACTGCTCCAACCATATGTGATGGTACCAGGATTTACCGGACCCTTTTGGGTCCGTCGGCTCCTGAACCGCCGCTGCTGCCCCTCTTCCATGGCTGGCTTGAGCCGTGCTACTTTCTGGCGGTCTGTAGGTCTTTGATACTTAGGCTGGAAAAACAGTATGCTGCTCTCTGGTAGACTGGAATGGCTAGTCAGTTTAGCTTCTGAAGAACCCCATTTGAGGTTTCCAGTGGCCCTACTCCAGAAGATCAGCGAGGCAAGCAAAGTCACTCTTTCAGGGCATAAGTTTAAGGTTGAAGTCTCCATGGCTATGACTCATTCTACCACCTCAGAAAATGGGTTGAGGCCATAAAAGGCAAGCCGGACTTTCACAGCTTGGGTGAAATTATCCTCAGGCTCTATATGGCTCTCCCCCGATCCTGTGCTGGACTGCAGGTTGCAGGGCCTGAGGCTTCAACAGGTAGACAGTATATCTGAGCTGCCACTTGATTCACCGTCTCTGGCAGCTAGGGTTTCTATTAGTGTGGATCGCTTCAGCTGCTTGTAGACCTCCTCCATGCATCTGACACTGGCTCCAGCCAAACCGCCCAATGGAGATTCTCCCAGTGGTGGTTTATACGAAGAGGGCATCCCACTGCTACAACCATATGTGACGGTACCAGGATTTACCGGACCCTTTTGGGGCCGTCGGCTCCTGAACCGCCGCTTCTGCTGCTGTTCCTCTTCCATGGCTGGCTGGAGCCCTGCTACTTTCTGGAGGTCTTGGATACTTAGGATGGAAAAACGGAATGCTGGTCTCTGGTAGACTGGCAGGGCTACTCAATTTAGCTGCTGAAGAATCACAGTTGAGGTTTCCAGTGGCCCTACTCCAGAAGACCAGAGAGGCAAGCAAAGTCGCTCTTGCAGTGGCTAAGGTTAGAATCACCATGGCTTTGACTCATTCTACCCCCTCAGAAATTGGGTTGAGACCATAAAAGGTAAGCCGGATTTTCAAAGCTTTGGTGAAAGTATCCTCGGGCTCTATATGGCTCTCACCCCGATCCTGTGCTGCACTGTAGGCTTGCAGGGCCTGCGGCTCCAACAGATAGACAGTCCATCTGAACTGCTATTTGATTCCCCCCTCTGGCAGCTAAGTTATCTATTAGAGTGGATCGTTTCACCTGCTTGTAGACCTCCTCCATATATCTGACACTGGCTCCAGCCGAACCACTGGATGGAGATTCTCCCAGTGGTGTTTTATAGGAAGAGGGCATCCCACTTCTACAACCATATGTCAAGGTACCAGGATTTACCAGACCCTTTTAGGGTTGTCGGCTCCTGAACTGCCGCTGCTGTCCCTCTTCCATGGCTGGCTGGAGCCATGCTACTTTCTGGTGGTCTGGAGGTCCCGGACACTCGGGCTGGACAAACAGGATGCTGCTCTCTGGTAAACTGGAAGGGCTAGTCAATTTAGTTTCTGAAGACCCCCAGTTGAGGTTTCCAGTGGTCCTACAACAGAAGACAAGCAAGGCAAGCAAAGTCGCTCTTGAGGTGGCTAAGGTTAGACTCACCATGGTTATGACTCATTCTACCACCTCAGAAGATGGGTTGGGGCCATAAAAGGCAACCCGGATTTTCACATCTCGGGTGAAAGTATCCTCAGGCTCTATATGGCTCTCCCCCGATCCTGTGCTGGTCTGCAGGCTTACAGGATCTGAGGCTCCAACAGATAGACAGTACATCTGAGCTGCCACTTCATTCACTGCCTCTGGCAGCTAGGGATTCTATTAATGTGGATCACTTCAGCTGCTTGTAGACCTCCTCAATACATCTGCCTCTGGCTCCAGCCAAATCTCCTGATGGAGATCCTCCCGTTGGTGGTTTATAGGAAGAGGGTATCCCACTGCTACAACCATATGTGACGGTACCAGGATTTACCGGACCCTTTTGGGGTCGTCGGCTCCTGAACCGCCGCTGCTCCTGCTGTCCCTCTTCCATGGCTGGCTGGAGCCCTGACACATTCTGGCAGTCCTGGA